>JAIPRK010001161.1:0-90624 GCA_025469195.1 Chaitophorus viminalis
CATGCGGGTGCTAATTGATCCGGTAACAGCGCGCTACCTAGCCTAACGAACATCGATAATACAAGCCGGTTTCCACGCCGCGAGGGCGACGGCGGTATAGATGTTATTAACAGAATTATGTGAGGATATTGTCTCGTTACACCTTAAAGTTCAACATTGACAATCATTTCTACGAACTATCACCACAGTACAGTCTGCTTTCTAAATAACATACGGTATAACACATTAAAAGTCTTTTAATTTTGAAACTTTTAAACTATTCCAATCAATTTTAATGTTGTTTATTGTCATTACTTCAATAATCAACAAATCTACCTACACGATATTAATACTAATTTTAAGTGATGAAACATAATAAATAATAAATAATAATAATTAAACATAATAAATGAATGAATCGTTATTAGAAAGTTGTATGGAAATTAATAATAATGATACTGAAAGTTAATAATATTTTGGCGACGGATATAATTGACTTTGAAAACTATGTATCAAAAGAGTACATTATAATATTTACGTTTTCGGAGTTTTTAAGTTCAACAGAAAAGCCAAGAGAAAAGCCGGGCTTAGTTATTTTCTTTGTAAAATTATTTTTCACCGTTTTGCAATATGATTTTTACCGTCTAAAAAAAGCGTCATGTTTACATTTTACGTTTTATTATAGATATAAATTATAAATACAATACAGCAAATATAATACAACGTTTATACATTTGTACACACAAAATAATAATAAATATATATATATACAGTAATCGTTGCCGCTTTGGGACGAGTCAATTAACCAAATAAATCAATGAGGTGAAAAATCCGAAAAATTAAAATATACATATTATTTTTTCAAAAATGTTATCCAATTAAAAATATTTATTAAGATTTAAGCTTATAGTAAGACTGAGATGAGATATTTATATAGGTATGTAATACATTTGTTTATAATGTACACAGTGGAGAAATCACCAACAATTATACCTACCATTTAGCAAGGTACCTCCTCTATTTTTACTTGCTTTTTCTCATAAACCACTCAAAATTAGATAAATTCTTACTTTGAGATCTGTACCTCTGTCACTCTTGAAATGTATCTTTAATAACTTTGAATTATAACAATATTTTTAATTTTAAATGAAAACTATTATAAACAATTTTAAATCTTACATTATAGTGAAAAATAAAATAATAAAGTATTTGTGGAGTATAATATATTTATAAATTATTATAACATAATATATTAATTCTAATTTACAAGTAAATATATGACAACTCGACTCTTCTACTTTTTTTTTTAAGTTAATTTGTCATGCAATTATTCATAAGCATAACCATAAGTCTTTAGTGTTTATTACACTTACAATTCACACAATTATTGTCATCAATCATCATAAAATAACTAAAAAAGCTTTTAGAGTTACAGTATTCGAAATTTTAATATTTGTGGATGGGCGATGACAGTCACAATGTCGTAAGAAATACCAACTCAAATACTTTATATTATACTGTCGATTGTAGATAGGTAATAAATAATAATATTGTGACTGGTGTAGCGGAAAAGTTTGCCGCAGTAACTCTCAGTGCTTCCTATCAGTTGGATGGGTGACCACACGTCTCTAGCGGCATTGTCTATACTTAGGCATACATATTATCTACGTTTTTAACACCCTACAGTTTCTCTATCCAGTCTAACATAAAAAACCCACAAACTAAAAATCTACATGGATGGGTAATGGTTATAGTTGTCGGGCCCTCCCTAAAAAAATCGATCAATTATACGAAAATAAGAAAATTGAATTTAAAACAATATTATTAGAAATCCGTAATATATAAATTATAAATACCTAATACAAAAATAAAAATAAATGTATTTTATTATGCGTTTATAACATTTAAATGAAGTCATTACGGTGGTTGGTCGTGTATACATGAGTGTGTTGTCGTTTTGCTTACGCGGACATTCCACCTTGTATACCGTTCCAAATGGGAAAATGGCAAAATATTTGATTATAAACTACGATAATATGTTATTATAATTAATTAAAATTTTACGTTATAACATAATTTGTCCGCAAAACAATATTACACGAAATGCCAATGATGCTGCACCGTAGTATCTACGCATACGGATTATGACGTCCGAAGAGAAATAATTCCCCGGGCTGGTCGCATCATAATCCTATACATTATATATGCCTACCACCTCGGTCTCCGCCGCACCGCTCGTTCGTGTATACACACAGTCGAGGCCGCCGACATGAGAGTGCAGGACAACATTATCTGTACACACTTCGTGACACTTTCACGGCATAGGAGCTTTGGCTACTGCACAACTACGTCGAGTACCTATAACACGGTACACCTATTATACTTGTACGCGTCTAGACGCGCGTTTCTCGTGTACAGCTTCCGAGGGTGGTGGTGGTGGGGCTGGATGTGATCGTCTGGCATCTAGGAGAGTGGTCGAATAATAATAATAATAATAATAATAATAATAATAATAATAATAATAATAATAATAATAATAATAATAATAATAATAATAATAATAATAATAATAATAATAATAATAATAATAATAATAATAATAATACTCGTACATTATTATACGAGCGTTTACACGATATATAGTTTACCGGCTCGCAGCCGTCGCACGTACGCGTACCGAGCTGCTCAATCGTCGATCGACACGCACGCCCAACACGATTTATTTGCGCCGCGGGCAGCCGGATGTTTACTCCGAATTTATTGGACAACTTGTATTTATTGTATTGCTACGACGGCCGACTGCGCTGGAGGATAACGTCGTAAAATATCTTGATAATAATTAAGTGGAACATTATTGTTATGTACTTAAATAATATAACTGATATATAATACATTAATACATTTATTCGCTATTGAAGTATTGACTACCATTGGTAGAAATCCGAGGAGGGGAGGGGTCAGGGGCTAGCCCAAACACTAAATTTATTCAAAAAAATATATATTGTCAACAAATAACCTATTAAAATATAACTCAGAATTTTTATACTTCCTCGGAAATAGCGGCTCTAGGTTTTGATTCAGGGGGATGGGGGGGGGGGTATAAACTTCACACAAATTTTTTTTCAATATTTTATGATATATTTATTCAAATGCTTCAACATCAGTGCCACATATTACCTATATTAGTAAAAAATATTATACAAAATAGTACAGAAGTCAATAAAATTACAATCCAAGAAAAGTACATACATATTACATTTTATAATACAAAATCTAATTTTCAATTTTTAGTTTTTGCAAATCGATCTATGACTTGATCTATATCTATTGATACGTCTTGATGAATGTGCATGAGAGCGAGACCATTGAGCCTGTCCTCGACCATTCGAGTACGTAACCAGGTTTTAAGCCGTCGTAATGTCGAAAAGGACCTTTCAGCCGTCGCTACACTGATTAGCAAAGTTGCTAACATATGAATTAAAGTATGAATCGTGGGAAACATATCAACATCACAAACATCGAGCACCTCTAAAGCTGTTTCTGGAATTGCCGTTATTTATATTTACACGATTTCACTTTGCTAGCCACACATCATATCGGCTTCTAAGCAAACCGCATTATTATTCAAAACACCACCGTAAATCTCTGACAATTTTATTATTTTTAGTTTGATTTTATTTGCTTCTTCTGATTTTTTTAATGCTTCAAAGTTCATTGTGGCTGACATCAAAAGTTGTAGTCTCGTAGATGAAAGGAGTTTAAAACATCTTCTGAAAGGCGGTTTTGTACTTTTGTAGATTATTTAGAACTGAATCTAAGATTGGTATATAGATAGGAAGTTCTATAAAATACTTCTGGAATACAATCTGAATTTGGGTGACTTCCTCTATAAACAGACCTTTTTGCTATTCGTGGTTTGAGAATTTCATTATCTAATTTGGATGCCATATTTTTTCCCTCTTTAAAGATTTGTTGAAAAACTGAGCCTGCATTTTTTACATACTTTTGACGTACTAGTGTACAACGCGAAAATATAAGATAACAACTTCTGAAAATTTGCAATTAAATGATATCTAGTATACTAATAAAGTAATATAATATAATATTTTAAACCATATCAATAATAGTGTATAATATTAAATTAAAGTCCCCCTTTTTTTTTTGGAGTTGGGGGGACATGGACCCCTAGGCCCTCCCCCTAGAGCTGCCACTGTTCCCTGGTAATATTTTTCTTAACCCCCGTAGAAAAAAATTACAAGTAGAATTTACAATAATGTAAAAGTGTGTAAATGATACTTTTTATTAAAATATAAAATAAATATATAATGTTATTTAAATTTGATGTTAAATTGTTCAAAATACCTAATTGAAATAAGAAAACTTTTAATGTATGCAAAATTTAGGAAGTTAAACCAAAAATTTGAATAACTATATGAATGCAAAACACCACAAAGGCATAAAAACCAGGTACTACATTTACATGATATTATTTTTTAAATAAATGTAAAAACTTTGAAGTCCCGAAATCTTGCAATTTAATTCTCATCGCACACATTTGTTTGGTAACTAAAATTCAAAATGTGATAAAAGTTACTGTTTTAATAATTTACAAAAAACATGAAAACCGATCGTTATTAATCATTACACTTCATAATTATGGGATATTATCTACCAATACGGTCATCTAAAGGAAATGTGAATGTTTTTGTCAATTAATTTTATTGCGCTACACGGAGTGTTGGAGTGGTGAATGTTTGTGATTTTTCACTCACCTTTAAATAAAAATATATTAACCGTTAGTATTGGCACAACCGACATAGCTATGTCCGTCAGTCTGTCGAGTTATTAAATAATAACAGTTAATATATACGTACTATTTGTCATTATTGAATATTAAAATAATTTACTGCTTGGCTGTTTCGTGATTATTATGAGAATGATTAATTTATTTAATATCTTTTCAGTGTTTACGATTTTATTATTTTCATTGTAATCAAATCGCAATTGAAAATATAATTTTTCCAGTGTTGATGGCAGGAAAAGGAGTGTATAAGGTAGGTTTTTAGCTCCTCGCATGTCAATGCTTCTATATTGTTATATGATATAAAGAATACGGTTCCATAACATTTTTTATTTTAATTTACGATAGAATTAAGTTGGCGTATCGAAATTACGAATCATAAATAAACAATTGATGTGATTCTTATTGTTGCATTGATAGTGATATATTTATAGTAAACGAGTGCTAAACTTATAACACACTAAAACTAGTAATGAGCCGGAAAAAGAGTCGTGGAGATGTCAAGCCATTTCTAAAAATCAATTAAAAATAAAGACAAGACAATTCGGATAAACATTTCGATATACATATATATATATATATATATTATATATTACGCATATTATGTTAACAAAGTGACTGTTGCACACAGACTGTTTGGTTGAAGAGACCTGTACTCGAGGCCGTACGGGTCTTAATTATTATCCCGAGATCATGACGGATAGTCGCGTAGTGATTTAAATTATCTCATCAGCCGTTGGGTTGACATGACCGATAATGCTCGAACATAAAGACCGCGTCCTCACCGGATTCGGTTTTTCCGATCGGTCTCTAATTTTCAATATAGACGCTATGCCGATCGGCGGCTTCCTGATGGTTGTCGGTGGTAAACATCAAAGTAAGCCACGTGGAAAAACCAGTGTGAACGCAGGCTGATTGGGTTGGAATTATAATTTTTTTTTTTTTAAACATGTTCCATGTACCATATGCATTTTAACCAAAAGTAATTTTAAATAATTTGGCCATTATACGATATTATACGTTAATCTACTATGGTAAAAATAGTAAGTACATGAACTAGGTACCGTATATGTATAATTATATTATGTATCTACCATAATTACCAAAATGTGTATTGCATATTCTATGCCTAAAATAAACACAGATTAATTTACATTACTATATACATCATAATAATATAAACAAAACATTATTATTTGTTTTAATTTTTTTTTTTTTTGAAATCAAAAATATTCCATTAGTTCATAAATTCGACTCGATTTCACTGGGGACGGCAAACTCGATCGGCTTTACTGGTCGCCAGGCTAATCGGCAAAGCCAAATCCAGTGGAGACGCGCCTTTACAATAAAATACAATATCGAATATAAAAACCTTACACTAGTAATATATTTACGTATTGTATTTATATATGTATAACAATGAGTAGATATTAATTATTGTAATGTGTAAACATATTAATATATATGTTAATTATTATTACAATTTATAATTGTTTCTTAAAGGAATTATTTTATATTAGTAACTTTGCAGTTGTTTTTCCAATGTAACAAGTTTCCTTTTTGAAAATTATTTTATTTTACTCTTTACGAAAATTGATATTTGTATAATTTTAAAATAATATGTAACTATTATTTTTTACTATTATTAACTCAAACAGAAATTTAATATAATTCTAACTACCTACTTTGGTATTAGTTTTGAATATAAAAATTCAGCTAATCTTTTCTTTATACTATTGAAATATTGAATGCAATTATATTTTTCATTTTGTTCCCATTTCCATTTTACCTGATATTAAGATTATAAATTAGAATTTGACAAAGACCTATTTAATAAAATTTAAATAGAAAAATAATATCATGCAAGAAAAGTCATATTATATTAATAGAATTAAAAAAATAGTGTAAATAACCATAAAAATCAGAAATGCAGAAATAAATGCCCGCTTAAATATTTGGTAAATTTAAAATGTAATACTTAAAAATTTGTTAGTTCATCATCATTTATAAACAAGTGTTTTTGTATAACTATTAATAGTTAATACATTATAAAGATATAATTTTTAAATTACATACTATATATATATATATATATATATATATATATATATAATAGGGTGTTCCTTAGTCATATGAGAAAATAAAATAATGCTTTATTTTTGGTCTCACCCTCTAAATCAGCGTGTATACATATAAAAATGAACTGCAAGAAATTTTAGGTCAATCAAATAAAGTTAACCCATGCCGACTTGAAGTTGAAGTTTGAACTTAATGTAGTTTTAAATAATTTTAGATAATTTTGGTATTTCCGTGAATATTTCGTAACCATTTTGAAAATTATAATACATATTATATATTATATATACTATATTATATCAACCAATATTGTGAATCTTGTACTTTTGTACTGCGTTTACATTAAAATAATTATACGTATCCAAGTATCATCTTAATGACCTAATAACAAACATTTTTATTTTCTCTCCCACATACGCGCACACCATTACCGAAACCATTAACCACTTAGTGCTTACCTATACCGATAAAGAAAAAAATTATATTTTTACTCATAACTTGATCAACATTGTGAATTCTTAAAATAATAACAGTTTAAGTCGTAAGTAAACGTACAGAAAACGTTTTACAACGTAATTTTGTATGACAATTTATGAGATAAAGAAAGAAAAAAATTAGCTAAATAAAAATATATATAAATATATAAGTACTCATATGAGTTAAAAAAGTATCAATATAAATACAAAATAGTATCATTTGAAATCTATGTCTTATATTATTATTATTCAGCAATGTTTAAGTACTTTTTTTATTATAATTAAATAGCTTTCTATCTAATCAATTTTTATTATTTTATTTGGTTTTTTTTTTTATTATTTTAAGTATTTACTTAAAAATAATGTCAAAAATAGACTGACTTTAATTTCACCGCTCGAAATTTCCTTTAAATTTACGTTTATGCATTTATTATTGCATTATGTGCATGCATCCTTAACGTTAAACTTATGTATCAGCTAATAAATGCTAAGAAAAATAAACAAGCGTGCAGCTGCGACAGTAGTGCAGAAAAGCGTAGGGGTTGACAAAGAAAAACATGAAAAGACAAAACACAAAAAAAAAAAAAACTATTATTGAAAGCTACAATAAATATATGTACGTTAAATGTTGGAAAAAAATAATATTTTAACTACGTGCATTACGTATAATTCCGTGAATCTGAACCAACTAATTTACAGAATAGTTAAAAAAACATCCACACAAAAGCTCTATTTATATAACAATATATATGTATTATATGTGTGTTTACCTATATTTACTTCAGTGAGTATTTTTTTTATTTTTTTTTTTTTATATGGACGTCGGAATGGCCTTTACATACTACACAATGGCAGTTTTATCTATATAGCCGCGGAAAGAGAGAGAAAAAAAGAACGAACAAAAAGAAAGAAAAACGGGTCTTTGTGCGAAAGCCGACTTCGCGTAAGTACATACTTAATTCAGCAGACGTTCTCGATTTTATTTCGAAAAGTTACGTAACGCGCGCAACGTGCCCACAATATTCCGCACGACAGTGACGATGACGATGGGAAATTCATAATATTTTTATTTTTTTTTCTATATCGTATTTTGCACCGTGCATAATATGTGAACGGAAACTATCTTATTATGTACTTGGAGTTGGGCCAAGTAACTTTCACGCAAGTTCAAGGAACACGTCGTTCGCCATCGGTCGCACTAGACTTCTTATATTATAATAGTCCAATGTCATTTTTTATAAATACACGCGTGATATATATTCACGACCATAATATCCCCGATGGTATATATATGTATTTAATTATTACAATAGTTGAAAAATATTAATCGCTAGTCGCTGCCCGTAACCGCTTATACGATCGATTTCGCAATATTTTATACAAATACGCCATCCTAATGTTTAAGTCGATAGCGCCAATGTGGACGCACCCACTAGTTATCGCTGTAATCGTTTATACGTTCAACCAACAATAAGTAATAATTATTAATCGCTGTGTATTATTTATTTTGTAGAAAACTTGTTTTTATCGAGCTGTGAACGCAAACGATTACAACAACGTCTAGTGGCTGCGTCCAAGTTGTGTATCTGTAAAAAAAATAAAGTCAATGCTTCCATATACGTGTATAGGTATACGTATAATAATCATCACACCCTCGATCCGTTGTTGTCATAATTACCTATCATTATTTAAAACGACAATGTAATCCGTGAGAAATATAAATATGTATTATTATTCCTGTATATTATATAATTACAAATTATACGATGGATATTATTCATATATTTTATTATATAATATCCATGGGTAGCAGCTATTATGTGCTATTATTGTTGTTTACCAAAATACCAAACATGTCTACGTTTACTCTTATTTCAACCCCCCTGCAGATACGCACGCGGCGCGTGGGCAACGTTAATTGTTGTACAATAATATCATGACGTTTCGTTCCGTAGCGTTGATGAATTTTTGAAAGCCAACACTCTGCTATCTCGGTCGTTTTACATGACATTTTCGCAGAAAGCAGTTCAATATTAATTATTGTTCGGCGTATTATTGCAGCAGCTATATCGTGTAATAATTGGTAGGTAGGTAGGTATGTTCCCATATTTTTCAAATCATCGATTTATTCAATTAGTTTTTAATTTATTCTAATATCATCATCGGTATTGAAATCTCAAAAACAAACGAAGTAGTGCACCGAATCAGTGGTACAATATTGTACAAAGGTATTCCCTCACGAAAAAAAACATTTCCACTGGGAGAAAAATTGATACATTATAAGAAAAAAATTATACTATAATAAATATAAATTAATATTGTTCTGTAAAACATCGCGGTGCGATAAACGACTTCAAATTTTTTTCTTTAAAAGCAACGCCGATTGATCGAAATGACGAATGGTGAAAATACAGTACCCTGTGTACACACGTGTACACCACACATACACCGCTTGTGTTTATAAATATTATGTCACGTGTATTTTATAACTAAATTATGCGATTTTCGTCTATTTTTTTTTTTTTCGCGCCTGCCAAAATATTGAGTGCGCGTGCGAACGATGCGTGCGCGCGCGCGCGTCAGCGCCAGCGAGACGGGAGAAATGCTTTCAGAGACTGAGGCGGCGAAGATCAGCAGTAGCCAAACGCACCCGGTACGCTGCACCCGACGGCCGTTTGCGCGTTTTTCTCGTACCGACGACGACGACAACGATGACTATATGTCATGTTCACCGTGAACATCGTGAATAAATAAACGCTCTCGTTTTCCGCGTCAGTTTCGATCACAAAATCGTGTACTAATATTATGTTGTTGTTCATTTGACAATTAGTAAACGCACACGTCACACACGCCCACATAAGCACTCATTAAATAACGTGGGTACGTGAAGCTGAAAAATACATCGACCGACATATCTACGAGGCGAGTGAGACGGAAGGACGGGGCTGAGAAAGAGAGAAAGAGAGGGATAAAAAGAACAAGAAAAAAAAATCGGACTTCAATTTACGAAATCTACTGTAATTTATCCGTTCGTCGTTTAATGGTTTGAACTTGACACACTCAAGAAATGCTACTGACACGCTACGCTGCCGTCGTCCGAAAAGGACGTTTAACCGACGAAAACACGTGTGCGCCAGCAGGACACGTCGTTTCACAGGTACGGCGATCATAGAAAATATCGTTTTAACTTTTAACCGTTCCACAATTATGTAGCACGAGTATTTTAGATGCATTTTTTTATTTATTTATTTTTTTCTTGCGGTGCTTGGGTCCTTGACAAATCTTTTTTTAAACCGTTCTTACACTCTATGCCCCCGTACAACCATCGCCTACTGTCTATATTATTCTTATTTACCTATATAGCCGTTAACCTAGAGGGGGTAGACCCGGCCGCCCAGGTCCGCAAAGGTCCACCCAGATTTTTTTGGGAATTTAAAATAATGATAATGTGTTTAGTTTTATAATGTAGACATGAATTATTATAATTTATTAATCGTATAATTTCGTAATTTCGTGTACAAGCTTAATTTTAATAAATCCACTAAACGTATATATACAAATATTAAAATGTAGATATAAAACAAAATGTAAAAATATACCTACATGTCTTACTAAGTAAATTAATAAGAGAGTAACATTTTGTTATATTGTATTTTCAATTTACTTTTTAATATCTATATTTTATAATAATAAAGAGGATATTATATTAACGTTTCATTAGTTTCATAAAAAAATACTCCTATGGTTTAAATTAAACATTAAGTCTTGCCAAGTTCCAATTAATATCAGTGTCTGGTCATTAGGCTCATTTTACAACATTTGATTGTTCTTTAAAAGCAGATAAAAATTTATTCAGAACTTAAATTACACTCATAAAATGCATAAAATGGAACTATTTGGCCAGATACAGTTCTTATTTCCAATGAAACCTGGTTAGAATAGTTTTTAAATCGATTAGTATGGTTTTGTCCAAAGTGCTATATTAAATGACAGAAGAGCGAAGAAACAAATTTAATAAAGTCCTCGTATTTACTATTTATTGTATATTTTGTGTACAATTTTATTTTTAAGTTGTTTAATTATTATCATAGGATAGTGTAAAAATATTAATTAATGGTCACTGATAATATTATTAAGAAATCATGGTATAATATATTAATTATATAAAGTAATGTATTATATATTTTGATTATGATTAAAATTTTTATCGATTTAGCAAATAAGATTTTTGTCTATAAACTCCATTGTATTTATATAAAGAATCGATTGTATAAGTTTGAAACTACTAGTTTAATAATTGGTGGAGCAATGAATTTATCGGTTTAATGGCGAAAAGTATTAAGATGCACACATATTTTATTCTCGTCCTGTTATTATATTTTATGTAGGTATGACGTAGCCTCTTTGCCGATTGGAAACTAACACGTGATGACGCGTGTTAGACATAACATTTTTGCAACTTTTCAGTACCTACACTATCCAAGGAGATTGAGAAAAAACACTTTGAAATTTACGAAAAAACTGTTATTAATAGGATTTATGTTTATTCTTTTAAGGTAACTCAGGAAAAAAAACTAACCATATCAATGAGGTTTTTTTTAAAATTTTATTTTCATTAATATGTTTTAATTTTCGAAAAATGTTGATGGTATTTTAGAGTTATGTGAAAAAAAATAGGGCATATACAGTAGAAAATCAGATATAGTTTTGTCGATGAACTTTCAAATTAGCAAAGCTCAAATAGTTAAGGAAAAAAATATAGTTGCTATCATTACTGATTTAAAAGATTTGACTGTTTTTGAAGGTGTTAGTACTATCTATATTCCAAATGAGCGCTAAAAAATTAGTTTTTTACTCAGTTTTTCTGTATAATAGTCAAATAATAAGCTAAAACAGATTTATCAATAATTTATTCAAACCCATATCACAGTAGAATTTATCATTGAACTTAATATTATGATTTAATGTTACTTAATTATGGCTAAAAGGCTAAAACAGATAAATAATAATAGTTATTATATATTAAAATTAATTAATACAATTACTTAGAATAAAATCAATAGAATCAAAAAATCGTAGTACTTCAAATATCAAATTAGTAAAACAGGATTTATAGAAAATAAATATACAATTCAAATTACAATTCTTCTTTTATGATTTTAAACTGTATAATTATCTATTTATTTTTATAAAACAAAAATATTTAGTTAATATTCTCTTTAAATCACATTTTATACTTTTACAGGATACAAAATGCATCGAACTAAAATTTGAAAAATAAATACTTGATGTGTCTTTATTCAAATTTATTTATTGTGCTGTTGAATAAACTAATACGCGATAAAATGCCTTTTGTGTGTAATACCTATTGATTTTAATATATAAAATATTGTGAATGAATATATTTTATATGAATATAAACAAATCGTCAAATGAATGAAAATAAAAATTAAATCCACTTTTGTTTGATGATTTCAGCATAATTTTCTAATAGGGCTTATGAGAAATATAATAAAACAACTGTAGTGAAGTTTTTCAGTTAAATTTTTTGATATAAAAATGTCATTTCTTGGTTTTTACTAAATGCCAAATAAAAATTATACGGTTGGTTTTACCCCAGATTTACATCGTAATTAATAGTTAATATTCAGGTTTAAAATGCAAGTTAAATATTATATTTTATGTTGAAAATTAAAATGATACTCATTTAACATTTGCATAATTACAGTAATATATTCATATATATATATATATATATATATATATATATATATAACCTTATTTGTTTAAAATAATAAAATAATATACTGGTAAATTTTAACATATTCGAGTAGGAAATCATATAATTATGATTTCCTCTTTCTAGAACTGTGTTATTATTTTATTGTCAACTAAAACAATATATTTTTGAGACCAAATAACTAATAAGTATTAATTTCACAAATTCTCAATATTAAAAGTGATTAACTTATCTTAACTTAATCCTCGCGTCATAACTTGTATTGTTATATAACTTTGAAATGCCTGTTATTGGGTAGAAAAATGATTATAGATGGAACTCATATCGTTTACAATATCATTTGTCTTTAATTCATAATTAAAACTCGGTTGCATATTTAAAGAGCATGAAGAACGTTCGGACGTAACAAATCGAAATTAAATATGACACATGGCATAATACTTGTTAATAAATAATAAATATATGTGTGTATAATTTCCAGTAAGCATACTTAAAAATTTGCTTCAGAGTCTCAAATAATCTTACGATAAATTTTATACTAATTTTAAACACAATTATATACTTTATATTATTCAAATGATGTTTTTGATTTCAATATTTTACACCATAAATTCCAGCAATATTTTATGAATATTTTGAAAATTCCTAAAAAACTACAAAAATGTTACGTCTAAAAATAAAATTTCTAATTGGTTAAGGGTCATGTTGTTATAGAAAATCGTCGGTTAACTTTGTTTTGCTAAAAATTCATGACATTTAAAAAAAAAAAAAGTTTCCTATTCTAAAACCAAATTGTAATTCTATTAAATATACAGAAATAAATTATCAACCTATTATGTAATGGGTAATATTAGGAAAATAATAATTTATAATCCATACTATAATATTGAGATGTACATTTTGATTGTATCTTTAGGTCCAACACGGCAAAGCTATTACTTATACTTTATTATATATTATATATATATTATATACTTATACCTTAGTATAAGTATATACTTATATAAGAATATATAAGTATATACTCGAGCGATTTTAAAAAGAATTACAACAGATTTGTTGGGAACCGTTGAGTGTCTATGTATCATTTTGTTATTGATGATAGGAGTGAAAGGGGCCAGTCCATTGTAATTGGATGTACCACTTTAATTGAACATCTTCTCGATTTTTTTTCGCAGAACTGTATATGCCGAATACTACCCCACGAGCTCCACAACTTTGCTTTTCATTTATTTGTCGGAATGGAGTAGAGGACTGAGGAGGTAATTCCGTACATGCATTTCGAATGTTTCTCTTTTACGACAAGTGAAATGAACCACCCTTTCACTCCTGCCATTCGCAATTGTTTTTCCGTAGTAGAATTTAATTTTTATAGTATACAAATACAACAAATACAACACGAAACAGTACTAAGATTAATAATATTGAACTGTTGAATACACGTTTTCGTTGAACTAAGCATATTAATATTAATTCAGTACCGCACTATTTATTTTCAAGCTATCCACCTAACATTCGTCGATTTCGTATATTGACAAGAAAAGTACATATTATATAAAGTATAAAATAAAGTTTTGATTATCAGTCGCAGTTGAATAATAATTCTGATTGTAAGTATCTACATTCCAGGAACAAACATTTTATTTGTTCGTTTAAGATATATTTGGGAGAGTAAGTTTTTGTGAGAAAATGAGAAGAGATTGACGGTGGGTACAAAACTTTTACGGTTTTATTTTCTTCAACTCTTTTAATTTTAATAACCTAACTTTAAATAGTATTATTGGGAATTTCCAGATTAATAGTTGAAAATAAATAAATCAAAAAGTACAAAGTAATTAATTTTGTAATGACAAATGAAAAATAAATACTCGAACAACGTATTTTTAATTAATTAAAAACTAATCGTGGCAGTGATAAATCAAAACCCGGTATAATATGGAAAATGATTTAATAAAATATAATATTCTCAGACATTTAAAATACTGTAACATTAAATCGTGATTATGTCACAGGCATAAACAGAGATGCAGTAAATTATTTTTATAAACAATGCACGCGAGAAAAATGTATCACAAACTAGAAATAATCTTAACTACGAGTAGGTATTGTCAGATTTTAACACACTGACACTATAATATAATATGACCCTATTGTTCTCAATAATTTTGAGATGGAAAACTAAAAAACTATAATCATGTATTTCGTTTGTAAAGTGATTGCTGGCTTTAATTATTTGTAACTTAGGTTGTACTAAACTAATAAAAGTATAATAATTGACATGTCTTGTGAGTGGATGGAAACGCTCGTACGAATGCTTTTCAACAATATACAAGTATGCAATTATATAACTATGCGCATTGTCATTATTATTTTATTGTTTTACAATAAGACCCACCCTATCGATGAAATATGTAAGATATATTTCAATTCAATATAGTTGTGATTGAAAAATATGATACGTAAAAAAAAAAAAGATGCCCACAATACAATTAGTATTCAATTATTTATTCATTGTTAAATAATTATTTATAGTACATTAAATATGAATTCGGTGGGTTTTGTCAGCGCTTCTTCAAAACCGTTGGCCTTTACCCTATACCCTATACCCTATACCCTATACCCTACCCTATACCCTCCAGTACCGAGTACACATTATTTAATTTAGAATTATACTGACTTTGATAATGTTTTTTAACTGCTTTTGGCTATTCGAGTTTATGAAAATCAAAGTAAATGATAAAAGAATAAAAAAAAGTTGTGACAAATGTAAAAACATTTTCAACCACAAAAAAGTACTTTGTCAGTAGTTATAAATAAAAAAAAAACAAACACAAAAGTAAATAGAACATTTGGTGATTTATGTAGTTTGTATACAAATGTGATTTAAAATTTAATTAATTGTGATGATGTTTGTATCTACATATATCTTTGCACAACTCTTCATAATATGCGTTTCACACATCGTAGAATGCAAATTATGGTCTATAGAAATGTGATGAATCTTATGTACGTATGTACGTACTACACAGTATGTAGTATGTACATTTTGTATTATAAGTGGCTAAGTGATTTAATGCTTTTAGTCAAACACTGTATGTTATTTTTTTTTAAATTTATTACTTTATTCGTTTATAATAAAATAATTAATGTTATGTTATGGCTCAATGTATGTAAGCTGTATGTATATTATTTGTTAATAAGTATTGTAATGGTGTTTGGCAATTTTTCATTTTTATTTTTTAATCTACTATGCGAAACTCAGCCATCATTCAATATTTTAATCGCACAAAACAAATTATTTTATCTCTTATACTTAAGATATTGAGTGAAAAGTTTATTGGCTTTATAATGATGCTACTTTTTTTTTTTTAAAACTTTTTACACATGTCAGTGACAAGATTTTGTAATCAAAGATCACAAGCAACTTTCGGCAGGTTACTTCACTTATAATATCAACATCAAATTGCACAATACCAATAGTCTATATCTACGGTTTTAGGAGGTAGATATACATACTTCAAGATTAGAACATTAAATATAAATAATTTATCATGAATTAACATGCCTAAACGTTTGGTTTTGGGCGTAGTACGAAAAATCAGCGAGTGTCTATATGTATCCATGCTATTATATAGGTACTAAGTGCATCCTATTTATACATTTATCGACAAGAGTACCTATACTGGTAGTACAGCAAGCAGGCTAGTTCTGAGAAGCATTTAATGTTTGAACCACAGTAATATTTATGTTGTTATTAATAATAATAATAATATGATATACCTATTTTAATATTTATTAAATTTATTTCATGAGAACATTAAATTTATTCCACGGGTGTTCTCGATTTAAAGTAAGATATTTTAAACAGTTATTTACATTTTCCCATCTATTATACCTAAAATACTTTTTCAAAATATTCGAATGAAAATTAAAAGGAAACTTTTTCTATAACTTTTATGTTAGTTAAAAAGAAAATCCATGTGTCATCGAGCTTATATCACTACAACGCATCTTTCATATGAAAACTATGTTTTACCTATAATAATAATAACAATAATAATACCATGAAAGGCTTGAAATTTTTTATTATTTGGCTTCAAGCAGCTAGTTTTCAACTTAGCCGTAATCATATCACAGAAATATTTTCAACAAGGATTTATTTTAACCGTGGGAATGTGTATTGGTAATGTTATCGCAATATGAACTAATTTACTACTTGTTATTTCCACCAAATTATTTTTCTTACCACTGAACATTTTTTTAAGCCTTCGGAATTTATTCAACAATTTCGGAAGTGACCTGTGCCAATTACAATAAATAATTCCAATACTTATTTTCGTCAAAATATGTAAGAGCATTTTGCTGTGCGTGCGCCATAATAAATTCTGGATTCATTAAAATGGTCAAAAAGATATTTTAATCTGTCTGAGCACGCGCGAAAAATTCGTAAAGAAATAACCTCGGAATGAAAATCTATTTAAAGTTTATAATTTTTAGGTCTTAGATTTATGTTAACGGTTGAACATTTTACATTCAAAACCCAAAACAGTTGTTCGTAATTTATACTTTTATTTTTAACAAACATTATGTCGGAAAATGGCCACGAACAAAATACTTTGATGATTAAACTTTTCTGCTTCAATAATTTAAGACAGTTTTTATTTATTGATACATAACGTACAATATATGTTTAACATTACAATGGTTCACAGCGTATCAGCCGAAAACTATTGTAACTGCCATTTGTCCATAGAATATTTTTGTGAATCATTCGTATCTAAAACTCAATATAATGTATAATCGATTTATCTGCCTTTTAGCATTTTATAAATAACCATTAATCGATGTCTATTAATACATTTATTAGATTAATTAATATATCTTTTAAATAACATAATATTTCCTTATCTGCATAAGTAACCCGATTAATTAATCTAAAACCAAGCCGTAAATACCCTAAACAACATATTTTTCTATAAATAGAAATTATATGGATTCTTTATTTAACGACTTGATCAATTCAATTGGAATTAAACCTTGAGTAATAATTCAAACTTACACATTTCAATGATTTCCATATTTAAAATAGATTATTACAATTTGAAAAAAAAAATATAATCAAGTCCAAAAAAAAAAAAAAATCGATACTTTTAGATTAAGTAAGAGGTTTATTATGTACGTAGGTTTCTATAGAACAGCCACAATAAGTTTCTGCAAAACATTTCTATTCGATTTGTTACCAACAAACTAAATAATGTATGACAAAAAAAAAAAAAAAGGTAGAAAAGGGACATATTTTTCAAGTTGGGTCAGCTACCGTTTTGGGTGGGCACAAGGGACGGGTGTGTATTGTATTAAAATGCAAAGCGACTGTTATCGTATACTAAAGATGATTCTAAAACGAAGCATGGTTTATTATGTTTCTTTGTCAATAGATAAACTCATTTCTTTGTGGATATAATTACAATCCCAAATACGAAATTTTTGAAATGTAATCTTAATTTTGTGTATACATATGAAAAGGAAGTACAATGTATACATTTGAATTAAAATTTCTATTCGTTACCCTTGAAAACGATAACTAATATTTATTTTAAAATAATTTTGTTGAATACAAAAAAAAATGTCAGTATATTTCTACTGTAGTAATATAATATGTACCAATAATTTTAAAGACTTGCTTGATGAGAACTTTGGAGAATTTCCTTGTCCTAGAAACATATTTCAATATTATTTATCGTAATTGTCTTGTGACGACTTTTAGGAAATCTTTTCATTTTTCAAATCCTCAGGAGTCAGGGTACATATTTTTAAACGGGCATATATTCTATCCATCGACGGATCTAATACATAACATAGTACTATTATGATTTTTCAGAACACTTGTTTTTACTAATTTAAAATGTTACCTATTATATTATAATATTTTAACAAATACAAAATACTTTACCATATTAGAACTAACTAACTAAAGTAACTACTATTTTATTACTATTCAGAATTAAAAATATATATTTTTATATAGGGTTTTTGAACTTAAATTTATGGTTTCGCATAGAACTACATTTTCGAATGGCAATCCTTACCCGAACAAAACTCTAAATTGAATCCCCAGTGTACTATTTCTTTTTAAAGAAGGTGCCAGGTATATGTTCCATGACTAAATAAAATAAATTAACTAAACCTTTGAATCCTACATTTTTTTTATATAATATATCATATAATTGTTATTATAATATATTATATTATATTTATTTAGTTTTAATCTTTATTCTTATTGTACCAACATAATCAAAGTCAATTATTCATTTTTTGTGGCAATTCATTTTTAAACTATATTTTTGATTATAGACCTATATAAAATTAATATAATAGTGATCTTTATTTTATTTTGACAGTTAATTGATAAATTTGATGGATATAAGGATTTTATAGATCATGTCAGGAATAATATATAATAATATAATGGTAAACATTAAATATTATATAAAAGCAAAATGTATTTTGTATATGTCAGTTTAAATGGAAAAAGTAATAATTTATTTATAACAATTAGGTTGGTATTTAAATTCCAGAAATATAAATTCCCCTGGAAACCGAGAAATTTGAATAATTTTCACGTAATGAGAACATTAACATTTTTCTTTTGAAAATGTACAAAATTAATTTCTTTTGTAATGTTTAAAGTACACAACTATTATTATAAATTTACATTAAGTTTTTACTCCCATTATTCTGAAACACTAACAATTGCATTGTTGAAAGGTACTTATTATTTTTCTTATCAGTCAAATAACTAATGTAAGTATAAGATAAAACAATGATAAATATGGCCATTTCTTACATATTAATTTGATATTGCTAAAAAAAAAATAATCCGTTTTATTAAATAAATTAAATTTTAATATGCATACTGTAGTAAAAACGAAAACCAACAACTGCGAGTTATTTAAAACTGCAAACTATTCATTTAAGTATTGGTCAATATTTAAAAATAACTTGATAGCTTATTTAAATAATATTCAGTACGCAATTGAATATTATTAAAAATTAATTCGAAATAATTGATTAATTAAATTATATTATTATTAATAAGCTGAGCCATCATGCCTCAGTATATACGTACCTACATCGATCTCTCACCGATCAGCCTTGGTTATCCTAACTACAATTAGATTGTTTATAGTTTTGTACTGGAGTTTTTAATGAATATTAATAAGAATCAATGGAAATACTAAAGGAGAATAGGGAGTTGAGAGGGTTTTTGGAGGGGTATTATTTAAATTTGAAAGTAATGATAAATCGTCGCTTTTAATGGGAATGGAATTTCGTTGTACTCTATAGTGATTACTATTTGTGTAGGAGACATGACGTGGTCGAGTGGTAGCCGAGCGGTCCACCCCAGTTAAGCCTTCGGTAACTATATCCGGTACTTACTCCAACGAGTGACTATTTCGAGTATTAACGATACTGATTTTAGAAGCGCCACCTAACTTCAAATTTAATATTAAAAAATAATTGTTCACACATAAAAAAGACGATTTATATGTATACATTTCTATCAAGATCGTTTTGTAATGTGTCAAGTTGAATAATACAAAAGAAACCAAAACAATACGATAAATGTTGGGTTCCAATGTGCATACAATATATTTTACATGTTGAGCCTACAAAGAAATAGAAAAAATATCCATCAGCTGAAATGTATTTACGTTTCATATTATATAAGAAGTATTATTAAACATTCAGTTATACGAAGTTGAAAATGTAAATATATAAACTATTATTATGGAAAACAAAATGTCATATTCTTTAGAAACACTCCAAATGCATCAAAGATAGTTAAACCTCTATTAATAAACTAAATAAACTATTAATAGCGTATAAAAACAATAAAAAGCGTCTACTTATACAGTTCTTGCTTTTTTTTAGATGATTATCATATATTATTATGATTGGTTTAAAACAGGTTAACGAAAGTTTCAAGGTAAGGTGACAAAACATAGATGTTTAGCGGGAAAGTTTATTCAAAATTTATTAGAAATAATTATCTGTGTACAATAATTTAATTTTAATATTTATAATTATGAAAAAAATTCTTAGTCATACTGATTTTGATGGTAAAAAATGTCTACACTTTAAACTTCAGGGTATGGGCCAAACAATTCTATACTAAATTAAGGGACCACATTAAAAAAAATGTTTACCGTGGCTTAGCTTTATTCGTGATAAAAAAGCTATCGCAGCTTTACGTTCTGTGCACGGTTTTGCATAAAAATAAATTACAGTGTTTTTAGAACGTTTATCATCATATTTTTAGTACCAAGGTCCAAGGCCCGTTGTCCAATCCGTCAAATCTCCATTTATTTTATCTTCCTATCTCTATTGTCATATGGTTTCATATTGGATCACCTCATAGTGGGATAGTAATATTTTTTTGTAATTTTCTGAACCGGCAGTTAAGTACCTGGTACATGTACCGCGATTATTTCATGACACTATCACTACCTTTCAAAACTGAGTTACCTTGAAATGAAACGGACTTTCATATTTTAAAACTCCAAAAATATTACTTATTAGGAAATAGGCGTAGAAAAAAATTAAAATTAAATACTTGTATACCAAAAATAGCTTGAAATCAATGAGTTTTAATTTTAGCTCAGAAACTTTTAAGAATACAATCGTATTCTGACTTTACTTTTTATTTATAAATACATTTAAAAAGACGATTGACTACTTTAAGTACTGATTCGTTTGAAAAATTACTATGAAAAGTTTTTTGCAACATTTTATGTTAATCATCAGGTTTACTCCTGTGAGGCTCCTAGCTCCTACATAGAAATTTATATGATCAACAAGCGTGAACTCTTACAAGCACGTTCAAGAATATTTATGGGTGAGGATTCGAAAATTTGTTGCTGTTCTAGCACTTTTAATCGTTTCAATTAAACTTTTTATATCAAAATGTTTTTTTTTTTTTTTACGGAAAAGGCCTACTTGATCACTTTTCTGATTCTATTGGAAAAACCGTCCCAATAGAATCTTTGGGTTTTGACGAACAATTATATTTTTCTTTAAACTGTTTGCTTTGCAATTGAAAGTATACTTATTGGTATTCAAGTCATTATTACCATCATCCATAATATACTTTTAAAGCCGTTAAAGAGACGTGTAAGATTAACAAATAAACATTGTAGCCTATTTAAGGATAATACATATTACAGATTGCAACTATTATGGAATGCAACATAGAAAATATAACGTAAAAAAAAAATTTATAACTTAGACATATAGTTTAAAAACTGAGTTATAATTACATTTTATTATTATTATTATTATTATTACCTTTTTTATATTTTTAATATTTATTATTGAACATTTATATTTAGTTTTAATGTTTTCGTTTGTAGTGTACAATTTTATTCCTATCTCAGCAAATAATTCAGTGCAGCACAATATTGCGTACATTTTACCTTTATTTAACTATTGAAATAAAAATAATTCTTCCATCACATAATATTATGTTAAACGTGCTTTGTGACTATTGTATTTGGAAAAAATGAAGAATATTCATTGTAGCTTATTGCTTTATTGTTTTATTTTAAAAACAACTTTTTCATCTTGAAATTTTGATCAAATTGTAAAATCATAATAAGCTAGTTTTGTTTTTGTTTTAAAAGTGATTTTAATGGCTTTTAAAGGTCCTGATGAAAAAGTTACAAATAAATGATAGTTATTATGATCCAATCAATTATCAAATAACATATTAACTAGAAATATATTTGTATTATATAGTAAAATTTGTCTGGAAAGTTGTTGCAACCGATATAATAACATAATTACTCTTTTATCTAGTGTCATTAAAAACAGCATACATATTACATGTACTTATGTGACACATACATTATATTGATTTAATGTACCTACTATATTTACAATACATGAATATTAAATGCATGCGGAGGAATAAACAGATTCAGTTGTTATTCTACACTTCGTCATATCATCGTGGTAGATTTTATTGATTACGTGATATTGTAATTAAAAATGGTATTTATGTGTAAGGCAGTGTTATTTTTAAATTTAATTTAATTTCTGAATACTTTTCTTGTAATCATAACCATCCCTATTCTACTAAATTATTTTTTAACGCTTATATGTAAAAATGTAATAATATAGGTATGATAGATGAAAACTTTGCTAAAAAAATAGGTATTCTATTTTCATGAAAAGATTTTATCGAAGTGGAAATTCAATTATCAAATATAAAAAAAAAAACAGAATAAAATTGAACTTCTTTTTTTAAATTATTTTCTACACTCTATTGAAAAAAAAAAAAAAACTCTAAATGGTTGCTCAAGGCATGTACAAAATAATAATATTTTCTGAGAAAGATGATGAAAACAATATAATATTTGGTATTTGTAAAATAATACATTTTACAAATGTTAGGAATCCTTTCAAATTTTTCACACACTCGCGACGATTAGTGTTTTCACAAAAAACTCAGTTAAAAATTATGACAAGATGTATAAGAACTAAGAAGTGTGAAATGATTAAATCGGTTTTCAAGTAAACCACAACTCGGATGTGTACAATTTGGTTTCTTAAAAATGAATAATAAAAAATAATAATATTTAATTATTATTTTAATTTTAATTTTTTATTACTACCAATTTTAAAAGTATAGTATAACAGTGAAAACGACTCAAGGCTTAATATTCGTGTTTTATAAATCGCTATGACCCTTCAAATGACAAATTTGTGTTCAATACCTATAATGAAAATATTCCATGACTTCTATGGACTTCTATGGACTCCTAGGATCATGAAAAATTATTACATGCATTAAACGAAATGTAATTATTGTTTGATAACTTTTTGTCAGTCACCAGAATTAACGTTGTTTTTATCGACAATTATCTTGGGGGTATATACCGTTCATTTCACATCAAAAAATATTATAGGTAATATATTTTATTTTTATTTTTAAATAGGGTCGATCATTTCGAATATCAACAAAAATGTGGATACGTTTGATTATTTATTCTTGATCATTATTATAATAATTATAACGGGATTATTTGAGAAACTGCACATTTTCAAAACTTATATTTTTCAATATAGTGGTTATTTTTCAAACGCATTCCAATTGGTCACGAATAAAATTTTTCAATACTTGTACAACATATACGAGTAAGTTCATAATTTATATTTTAAAACCGTTGTGAAATTACCTACAGGTATTAAATAATTTCATTTTATTTAGTGTAATATGCAATTTCTAATTTTAATTAACATTATTGAATATAGATTATATGAATGATTACATCAATATATAACAGTACTACAATATTTTAGAATTTAAAACACACCAAACAAAATGGAGTCTTGTGAGTCATAATAAGACGTATGCCGAACTATTTATTTACAGACGTCAGATAACACACTGTTCGGATACATACAATAGTGAATTATGGCGATTACCATGGTCTGTGTAACCTAAAATAGATCGAGGGAAACATAAAGCAAGAGAATGAAATGTGTCGGCTGTCAGTGAAAAAATAAAGGGATGAGGTCTATATTTCTGGTTGATGTAGATGTGATATCTATGATCACAATGGTTATATTTTAAAAACTGATGTCAAAATCTTTTAAGTTAAAAAAGGTTTTGACTACGAAACCAAATATTGAATTCAATTAATTAAATTAACAGTTTTATGTCTATCAATAACATTATAAGAACATTAGCTATATTGATCCATTCAAATGTGATAATTAACTGATATCGTTTACATTTTTTCCCGCGATTCACACAGTTTTAATGTAAATTGTCTTCGAAAAATCCAAAATTAACTAATTTAAAGTGTGTTTGTATTTTACAATCAAAACAATAATAATCATCGGATTCTCGGTATATCCGTAAAAAATGTTCGATAGCAAAATAAAATCGATGAATACATATTATAACTGAGAGATTCATGTGCCTTCATCTACCAATTATGAAATATTGATTAGGCTAGATAAAATATTAACTATAAATTAAACGAAACTATAGATCAACTATGTATACATGATAATCAGCCAGGTATTGTTTTGTGCCTGGTTTTGTGTTTTTATTTTAAAACTATTAATTAACAAAACATAAAAAAGTCAAATGCATATGAACTACTTACACATGTCACTCACAGTGCGAAAGTCATACATTTTTGAATAATAATAATAATCAAACAAAACCAATTTTTTCCTTTCATATTCATATGCATCATTTAATATTTTATTTCAGATTTCCTATTACACTCATGTCCAAATATCAATAAGTATTTAACATCATATTTGTGTTGCGTACTATATTGCTTTGTCTTGCACTCAGTTATTTTGAATGATTAATTTCGCATACCCGCATGCAGATAATCTCTTTAATTTTCAGGCACGGTATGCATTTTAGAATCACCATCTAACAACGTATCTTGATAGAAGCATCAACAATGATGTCTTTATAATATTCTGAATTTAATAGTTATGTTAGTTTTTACATTATGACATTACCTTTGACTGTTGATAGTTCATTGACACACAAAAATGTTCATCTATACAAATTCAGGTATTTGATATTCTTAGTTCATTCTACTTTATAGTTCATACAATAATATTGTTATACATTCTAAGAAGTTATTTTGTATCTTATCACCGTGCGTGAGTGTTTCTAAGTAGATAGTAAATGATTTCATATTCATCAAAATTTATTTTTAAATAAATATCACAATGTTGATTTGTTTTTGCTTTTTTTTGTTCCATTATTCTTTATCATACATAGCTATATAATAATATATATATTTGACGATAGTTCACAGTATAATTAATACTTTCAAATTTTTATTGATATTTTAAAAATTAAATTAATTTAATATCTAAATGGTTTAACAAACTTAATATTATAAATACAATATACTATTTGAAGTACCATAAAATGTTTAAAAATAAATAAATACACATAAATGTTACTTATCATGTGATAAAATTAAAAATTGTGGGTACCTTGGTTATTTGAATGCCTATTTAGGCCAATTATTTTTCAGAGATTGGGTTTAATAGGTTTAATAATAAAAATACGGTGATTATTTTAACTGATATTAGCTGATCATTTTTACCTAGGTGTGCTTGTTAATAAAATGATAAATCAAGACAATTTAGATTTATTTTGTAACACATAATGTTAGTGTACAGAAGGATATATTCAGGATGTTCTTCACATTTTTATGTTTCTATTTTTAATGTTTTTAATCACTGATTTTTGAAAAATACTTAGATATTTTGTACTATTTAAGAAGTATTCTGTGGTAATATGAACGTATGTTTTTAAAATCGAAAAACTATTTTTTTTTTTAAGTAAATAATATTTTAGTTTATTTTATTGATTTTTTGATGTGACGCGTTGTCAAAAATCGGAAAATTTTTTTTAGAAATATTCAAAATTAAAGTTGCTAATGAAAAGTGTAAAGTAATATTTTAATATTATCGTCATAGCTTTAAGTTTACACAAGAAATTCATTCATATTTCACATTGTGTAGGAACCAAAAACACTTGATAATAATTAGGTATTATGATAGGTAACCATAATAGCAATGTACGTTTTTATATAAGTTATGTACTGTTTACACTAATTATTTTATCCTTTTCATACTCAACTTAAATTTAAATAATTCTAAAAGTACTGTTTCAATCGTTTTTTTTCTTACTACGATAGGTCGAAAATGCAAGAAAAATTAACTGAATAATTATTTGCATAAAAAAATGTGTTTTCATTTTGAAATATAAAAGTTGATATTGTCGCAGGATACTCCTTAAGTAATATAAAAATAAATATTGTAAAATCTATTTTTTTAGTACTTACTCAAATAATTTCCAAAAAATCAGAATTTAATAAACGCAAAACATTAGCATAACATGTGGTCAGCATCCTTAATGGATCATCCTGTTTAAATTTACAGGCATAAAATATGATATAATAAATAATAATAGTTACTCGAACGCATTGATTATAATTATATATTGTCCTCAATTGTTTTCAAATAATTAATAGGGACGATGACCAAAAATATTATACTTATTGTAATTGGTTTTATCATAATATCAAATATTAAATATAATATTTTGAATGATGTACAATAGTTGCTTCAAATTTTAAATGTTAATGTACTTTGATTAAATTCGTTTGACAGAATTAGTGAAGACTAAAAAATAATTTAAAAATTCAAAATGGTTTTAATAAATTAAATCTTTTAATTTAATATATTATTATATACATTAATATTATTTATAATAATTTATAATTTATTATTTAAATGAGATAAACAATATTATGAAGACGAGAAATCTAAATATTTTATACACTAAATATAAGTATAAACTATTGATTATTTTAATAATTAGACCACTGTTGCTGTGCAGCCGTACAACTTCTATATACATGTAGATTTAAGGATCCCATCTGAAAATGATATAAAAATAAATTGTAGTATATTTATCAGACTATTATTTATCTTCTACATTTAAGATGAACCCTCTACCCTTTAATATTTTTATGCTTACGTTGTATAAAGAAAAAAAAATCGTTGATGTGACAAATAAATGCTTTACAAATTCATTGTATGAGAGCTTCAATCAAGACACTTTTTTACAATCATATTTACAATATACTCTGTGAAATATTATAGCCATAGCCAGTAAAAGTACGATTTTTGGCAAATAAAGTAAAAAACAAATAATTAGTTACTAAAACCATTTATGTTATATCAAATTAATATATAAACAAAATTTGGTATTAAATCATTAAATATAGGTAGTTAAATTATTTTTTTAAATAATATTTGGTAAGTAACAATAATGGTTTTTAGTTTTCGAGCTTGATTATAGCCAACAAAATGTTATAGGTGGACATGTGGGATTTTTAAATCAAAACTTTATTTTATTGTTGATTAATCATCAATTATCTCTCGCTCTTTATACATAAATTATATATTTTAATTATTATATATATATAATTTTATATCTACAGGAATAATTTAAAAAAGAAGCAAATGCTATTATAATTAGTATTTGGAAATTAATAGAATAAAGGTACATAATAATTGGATGAAGTATACAGTAAAGTATACTTTTACATATTATCAGTATATAATACTTAGTCAATTTTTGATCAGTAGATTTTAGTTAAATTTTTAATACTATCTACAATGTTTATAACTGATAATAAGATTTAAACTTTTTTAATGTGGTTTTATGCTAATAATTCTTTAAGATAATGTTTAAAATAGCATTTGATATTATGTACTGTACAATGTAACTTTATATATATACTAAATTCACAATACATATTATTCTTCAAATAATACAAGATATGACGAAAATGATGTTAGTATGTAATTTTATACTTAACGTGACAAAAATTATACATTTATTCTACATTAATATAAAACGTAATAGATTAATCCAAATATAGGGCTATAAACCTAACATTTTTAGATTAAGTTTACATGTTTTGAATTTTAAAACTTTAATCTAGTTATTATTTTAAATGAATAAAAACTGCTTGTATTAAATAATATATAGTACGATTTGTTTAATGTGATTTATTTTATTATTTAACTCTGAATATATGTTAAACATTAAATTCTTAAATATGTCTTAAGAAATTACATAAAAAATAATGTGACATCGTGAAACATTGGTTTAGAATCAAAGAATGACACAGAATCATTATTTTAAAATGATCAAAAAATCAGTTAATTGTCTATATTTTACAGATTTAAGATGTCTTGTTAGATAATTTCACAACCATGAGTATTCATAATATATAGATTTTTAATATTACCTTATTAAAAGAGGTGTATATCTTATAAATAAGGACAAAATATTTTAAGATTATATAAGAAGAAAAAAATATATGAAAAGTATGCAATACGTAGGTGGTTGTACATGGTATTAAAATTATCTAAATAAAATAGTTATATTTTTAAGAATCAAATATTTGGCAAACTTTCAAAGTTATTAAAATATAATGACCTACTTAATTTTGGTTATCTACAAGGAGTTTGGATGATTAATATTGTAATAAACCAAAAGGGTTATACTTTTCTCTCCCCTTATGTTTTAAATTCAAAGTTTTTATCTGATTAATTCATGAAACATCTCAGAGACCATAGTTGGTTATTTATTAGTAGCCTTATAATGTGTGTGTCCAGATACTATTATATATTATATATCAAGTATAGTATACTATTTTATAATAGGTACTATAGTGTACTACAAATACATTTTCTACAATAGGTTTTCACTGAACCATTTTTGTGACTACAGTAACATAGATTCCTGGATGTTATGCCACTCTAGTTATAAAATATTTCACCTGCGTGTACAGAATGCAAAATAATTTCATTTGAAACATACCAAAAGTCGTCTTAAAATATTTCATGTTATAGAAAATTAATTTTTTTAATGAAATACATAAATGCTTATAATTTTTAGTGAATTATAGCTACTGATATGTACAACTTATAATAGGGTAATCTTGAAATTGTTGTAAGTTGGTTGGTAGGTTGGAGCCATAAACGGTCACCTATCCAGGAACAGATGCCATATGCTGCAGTATCGAATATTACAAATCGTTTCAACCCGAATATTTTACTTTCGTTATTCAATTCTGGTTGAAGCGATCATTAATAGTTGTACAGATATCAAATACTAAAATGCATTTCAATTGATTGGTATTAATTATATATGTTATTAAGTTATTTTATTGTTTTAAACGTAGTAAATCGTTGCGATTTGATACATTTACCGCGTACCCAAATAATATAATTATTATTAATATATTTTGTTAGATAATTTTATAATATTTGAAATATTTTAATATAATTTGTATTCATATAAAGCACTTTGAATTATCGATTTTATATCAAACAGAATTAATGATTTTATCGTTAGAGATAATATGTCCGATAAATATGCGCAATAATATTAATTACCACTAATCATTACGTTTTGATAGGTTACACCAATTATTAATTGATTCATTACGTTTTATGAATTTCAGATTTCAAACATTACAAGAAATGACGTATTATGAGTTAGTTATCGTATGTAATTTTTTAATAATTTTATTTTTTGTGTAGGAATTAGTAAATCAGCATAAAAAGTTTTCAAGCAGAATCTCGGACACAGATGGTATTTTAGAAAGATTATTTTTTGATTTTTCTGTAGTTTTTCCGGTATTGGAATTCAAGTTAAAATTATCTGGTCAGTTTTTTTTATTAATTTTAATTAAATAAGTTAGTTTATATTTTATGACATAAAAATCGGATGCAAAGCCAATTTCAAACTATTGTATTTGTTTTTTGAATATTTCATTATGTCAATTTTTCTTCTTATAAAAGTTATACATTTTAAAATATTTTGAAATTAATAATTTTAATGAATATTTAATAAATATTTTATATAGGTAAATATAATTTTACATGATTATTTCTAACCGTTTCTTAAAAAAATCATAAAAAAAGAAATTATGATTTGTTTTGTCCTTGTCATTTATAGAATAAAATTTTTTTAATTAGGACATTGACCTGCCTACGTTTAATTGTATACCGTTTTTAAATATATATCCATGTTTAATAAATAACGAAATTATCTATAATTAAAAATGGATTATGCGTGTCTTTGCAGCTGTGATGATTTTCTCCAGTATTATCTATTTAACGATGTACTTTCATTTCGAATTCAACTTCACGAACAAAATGTATCCTTTTGACTCGATAAATATCCTCACAAACATTGTACATAATATTATAATTTTTTTTTTTTTATTGATTTACAAACTTACAACATTTAATTTTCTAGTCAAGTTTTAAATACTTACTCAAATTAGTAATTTTAATTTCTAAAACAATATGATGAAACCCAATTTACAACCCGCAGGAAATGTATATTATTTCCAATATAATATGTCCCGTGATAAACATATGAATTGAGATAACGTTCTTGTACATTTTGTGCCTAACGTTCACCAGAATTTTGTCTACAGTTTTTAACATGACATTTTTACATTAACTCTTTCAGTGTTATGATAAATTTTAAACTCTTTTGTGCTCGATGATATTTTAGTTATAGTTTTTCATTTGTAACTAAATAATGAAATGTTTAATGACCATATGATAGTAACAATATCGAAGCATGAGTGTTTTCAATAATATTTTAATCACTTTTTACTATTAGAAACTGATATTATATTGTTATGTAGTAATATAAATTTTAACTGATAACTAACAATTTTTAACTACACTATTTTTATAACACTTTTGTTCTTCAAACTACGATAAATATTGGATTTTTTAGAATTTACTTTAGTAAACATAGTATATTGTATATACTACAGTTATATATGTATAGCTACATGGTTTGTATGAATTTAATTAATATACTATAATTAGTCCAGAATATTACAATATTTATGTTCTGAATAATATTATTTAGTTTTTATTTATGACCCACATGCAGATACATCTTTAACGATATGATTAAGAAAAATGAGTTATTGTTGTTTTGTCCATGGTTGTTATTTGAAACGTTGTTTAAAGCAGGGCAAGTTAGCCATTTAAATCAACATACAATTTTTACAGAAGTTAGTTATGATAAAATACTAATAAAGTGCAGATTTAAATCAATTTCGAAAACGTATAAAATTTTTAACTAAGTTAACTAAAAGTTAGCTGAAGAAATAAATAGGTAACTTATGTCAGAACTATGAGTTAGTAAAAATATCAATTTCTAAGCAGGTTAACATAATAAGATGACCGTCGAGAGATTTTATTATGTTGCTATAACGTATACAGAGACAATTCCTGTACTTTTGATTCTCAATTCAAACATTATTAAAACATACACATATATTAATTATTCTTCTAAATAACTCTCTACAATACATGAATCTGTATATTTTTATAATACTAATTTGTGACCAAGATTTTTTTTTTTTATTATGCAGCATTGATTCGTTTTGGTTAGGATAAGCTGGTGTATTTTGGTTAAAGTTTTACATTTTTCCTGGTAATTAATAATTAAAACATAGCAGTTTTAAAAGAAGACAATTATACCATATATCGCAGTATTATAATTATAAGTATGATAGTAATCTTATTTTATAAAAAAAAAAAAATTATCATTTATTATTCAATTATTTTTTTTACTTTTAACTTGATTAATTCACGTTTTATATTCAACTCGTTTAACTTGATAATTATTATCTCAAGGGCCACATTGCCGGATTAAATTCTTAAATTGTTAGGCATAGATAACTAAAATTTTGTATTTAGTTATGATTTTTGATTATATGATGCCTAGCTTTGATCCTATTCTCCTCTTCGATAGTGATGCCCTTATCCATCAAAAGCACTATAAAAAATTTCAATAATATACTGGTATTGGTTAAAAATAAATAAAAACGATAGAGTTGTATGGGATAATAGCGTAGGCTGTATGTACATAACATACCACTAAAAAATATATTCATGTTTGAATTATGAAATATGGACATTTATTATAAAAAGTTATAACTGTTTGACATGTGTAAAAGATTGTGATTTACATCACACACACGAAACTATTTTAATGTAGAAAAACTTACACCAGCCGAGGAAAGTCGTTCTTATGTGAAATATACGAGAATCATTTAATTGTACTTGGAATAATTCATATGCGAGAGCAAAGGCATTCTCGTGTACTGTGTTTCAGGAGTCGTTCGAAAGATATGGTGATTCGTAGAAACTCACGAACAGTTATACCATTCCAACATATTATACCTATAACAAGTATAAATAAATAAAAGTAATAATAAAAGTCATTAAAAATTTGAATAGATCACAACGGTATGAAAAAGTCGTCAATATTCAATAACTATTAACTTAGTTTGTCTAATTATTCGATTATATTCAATATAATATTAAATATAATTCAAGTAAAATATTAAACACAATATAAGTAGTTATTTGGCTATGAGAAATAATAACTTTCGGATTATTTTTAAGATTATATACAAGATAGAATATTAATTAATTACACTTGATTAAGATACAAGATGGAATATTATCTTAGTACCTATGTAATTAGATTGAATAAAACAAACACAGTTATGTCGTTTTATAATTTTCTTGATAGTTTTCTTTATTTTTAAACGATCAGTATTAAATAGTTTGTTTAAAATATTGTTATAAGCTTAGTAAGCGTTTATATTAATTTCAATGGAATAATACATAAGTCAAGTTATGTTTTAAAGTTTCAAAGTGAAGTTTTAAGCGAGTGTAAGAAAATCAAACGGTAAAACCTGCTCTGCATTTGAAATTTGTGAAGGGCTGATCGTAGATTAAAACTCTTAAAATAATATGCGTACAGTTTTCGTAAAATTAAAATATGAATAAATTAATCGCAATAACAAAAACATCCATGAAGGCATGAAACAATATTATAATATAGATAACTCACGGGATTTTGTTTCGTCTGTACAATGTATATTTTATACTTTATATAGATACAAGAACAATAAGCTGTAACATTTTGATATACAATTAATATTACTGTTTTGTTTCACTGATGTAAACGAAAATTCATAAATTGTTGAGGTGTTTTATATTAGTTATATGAAAACTTCACGTTTTAAATTTCCAACTCGATGCGTAGTTTATAATTGTGTCAGGTCTATTATTACTCTAACACTATAATATAATGTATAGGTATTTCATATTATTTATAAATTTTATCATGTACTCCAAAGGTTATATAACTGTTATGAAATAAATTAACATAATTGAAGTTAGATTAAAATAAGAATTTGAGTTTAAAGTTGATAAAATTAAATTATATACGTGCTTACCTAATACTTTACCTAAAAACAACAAAAAATACAAGCTCAACTCAGAATACATAGTTTTACAGATGATTTGATGAAACGTTTAAAATTAATAAAACAGACAATACAGATTGTACTTGCATACTTTTACGTTATTTTAAAACTATTTTTAACAGTCTGAGGTTTATTTACTGCATACATGGCTTAATATAAATGACCCCAACGATGTTAAATTTTGCATATGTAAACACTGGATATTATTGCAGTGTAAGCTATAACGGACCGAATTGAATAAACGAATCATCTTATAAGATACAACTTTCAGAGATTTAATTATTCCGATTAAATTAACAAAACGTTAATAATTGTTAATCGATTTCACATTTCAAATGAACCATAAGCATAGGTACTCTACTTTATTCCTATATGAATAATGCAATTAAGTGCATTTATTTAAACAATTCAGAATTTTGCTACGAGGCTCTTTTAACGACGAGGCACGTGGCAAATTCCGGCTTTAATTATACATAGTTTCATCTCTGAGTCACTACCTCTGAACAGTGAACCCATGAATAGCGGCCAACTACAAGAGAAATACTATTGGTTACGGATTTCAATTCAAGTGATTCAACGTCGAAGATCGATTACCGTTCATCAGTAGAATAGGTAATCAATGAACTGTCGCGACGACGTACACTTACAAAGTAATCGAAATTGAAATACATTGTCGGTAGACGGATGGTTGCATCCCGAATAGACAAACGCTATCAAGTTCCCGAATCGAAAGTATCGATGGATGTAATTAGATCACGACTGTTAGCTATCGTCATTGTTGTCAAATACCCTCTCGTCTGTAATAATTTTCATTTACGACATTAGCTATGCCGGTCGATTGTTAAGTTAACTTTCTGACAGTACGCAGTAACAGTTCCGTGACTTGGTCTACATTTTTGAGGTGACAAAGTATATTAAATTCGTAATTGTTAATTCTCCTTCCATTTCCGATAAAAAGAAAACAATTTTATAAAAACAGCCTAATATATTCTTAAAATTAGGGCTGTAATAAAATGTAAAAATACATTAAAACATTTTATTTTTGATTATCCATACTAGCAAGGTGTCGGCAACTTTTTAACCATGTGGGCCATATTATTTTTCAAATATTCATCAAGGGACACATAAATAAAAAAAAAAAAATAAGATTTAATATCGATAATTTTTTTGATGGAATATAAGAGTATAAAGCAATACAAATTTTATTGCAAAAATTGCTATTAAGAAAAAATTCAATTGAAAAAGGAAATGTAAATTTGTAAATTAATGCGATCTCTGGGCCTGCAATTTACTACTTAATTATTCGATATCAGCTCTCAAACTTGTTGTTAAGACTTGTAATATAACGTGCAAATGTTCATCACTGAGGCATGAAGAGTGCTTATTTTTTCTGAACTTGACAATCGAAAATGTTTATTCACATATATATGTACTAGTAAATGACACTACAAGTTTTTGTGCAATTCGTCTGATTCCCAGGAATGCAGATTTCGAGATATAACTATAAAATTGAGACAAATTAGTTGCTTCCCAAAAAACATTTTTAGATCCTCGTCATTTTGAATTTCTATAACTTTCATTTGTAAATTATTGTTGCCATTTTTATGTCCAAAATATTATTGAATAAAAATCAAACACAAAAATTAAACATCTTTGAGAGGGTCATACAAAATTTCTTCACGGGCCGCGGATGGCAAACTCTTGATCTATAGAATACTTGATTTACGTTTTACTCATTACAACAAAATTTGAGTTAAGAAATTAAGTATTTAGCTTTACAAATAGTTAGACTTATTCTTAAATATTATTACTGATTTCAACGAAAAACCCAATGGCTCTTTTTATCTATTTTGTCTTTTTTATCAAAATATAATTTTTTATAATTTATTGTGTTATTTTATTTTATTTTATTATAGAGAAAGCAAAATACACAATTTACTTTTAAAATTCATCTGAAGGAAATATTTTTTTAATTTCCCCTATGAGATAAAAACTGCATATTTCAGACGCTCGAATGGCTATTTAGTAGGTATTTATATTTATCAAACTGTGGAAATGTAATGGCTACCTTAAGGAATTTATAAATAAACCGCAGTACTTCTGTTAGCTAGTACCTATCAATAATAGTATTGCTCAAAAAGTATTAAATGTGTAATATATTTAACAATTCGAAACAATGATAAATTTTGAAAATTATCAAAGACGTATATCAAATATCATTATAGGCCAGTGAAATATATACCTATATAATAAAATATATATCTACAAAAAATATAAAAATCTAGTCATTTTTATATGATTTCTTGTTCATATATCTGACTTATACAGCTCCCTAAACGTACTTATATTTACCTATTTCTCTCTTAATCTAAAAGAATTTATTTTTAAGAACTAAAGAAAAAATATGTGTATAATGTATTTAAATGTATTATATCTTATATATATTGCTGTCAATAAATTTAAATGCTAAAATTTAAAATTAAGTTTAGGTGACGAAAGTTACGAACAATTGTTAATAAAATTATAAAATATCTTGCAATATATTCTCCTACCAGTTATTTGTGTTTATTTGTTATTATTTTTTGATTGTTGTGAAATATGTACAATAATAAAATGTAATTTTTAAAATAATTATATCATAACATCTAATAACATAAGGAAGGAGACTGCCCAATGGCATAGCCCTCAACATTATATTTATTCATTTCCAAAGTTGTTTTTATTTAAATATACACAAATCATTTTATGTTATTGTACTTATTTCGTATACTTCAAGTACATCCTTAAGCATATTATAATTCCGGATCTTCATTATTATATGTGTATACAATTATATATACATCAATGCTTCAGTACATTTATTCAGAATCCATTTACATATTAGATCCGTCATATGTATATTATGCAAAACTGAATTTTTTTCCTTACTAGCCACAGCTTCCCGGAATTTTATAAGTTTTCCTATTTTGAATATTAATATATTATAAATGTAATTTGTATATAACATTCACACGAGTGCATTGAGTATAAGTAATGTATACTATATATATATATATATATACATATATGATTTCAATCATCAGTTAAGCCAAACTATATTAAACATTTATGTATAGCTACATACTATTATACATTTTACTTTTTTTTAAATTTAAAAAATTAACTCAAATTGTTTTATAGTTAATTCTTGATTGATGGGAGTTATTTCTGGCTGTAGAAATTTTTTCAAAGACTGAGATTAAAATGTTTCTCATTATTATGTTTTTTTGCAAAACGAAAACTAAAGGTTTGTTTAATAAGACGGTGTAAGAAATTTAAAACCATACATATCCTATAACGTTTATTTGTAGTTAGTACTTACTTAAGAATTTTTATCAAATTGATAAAGTTGGACCATTTTATTTGTTCAAATCATTTGTCGATCATGTCCACATGTTCTAGGTACTACAATTCTAATAGAATATCACTATTTATTTATAGTTGCACAATTTATAATTGATACTTGTATATATAATTTTTTAAATTTAATGAATCGATAATTTATCAACTTGTACTAAAGAAAATATTATATAGCTTTAGGTCTACGTTTAAGCCTTTTTCTGAACCAAGTGAAATGCTAAAGCATATCTAAGCAGAAAAAAATTAAGACTTGTAAAAAAATAGGTTCTCAATTCATCATATTCGTAAGACCTTACTCAACTAACTTCAGTTCTGCCCATTACCTTCTGGCCTTATACTCGTATAATGCATTAGTCCGTTTAGTTATTGAATATGGGTCTGTTGTTTGGTCACCATAAACCGTTGTTGACATATGTAGGATTGATCGTGTTCAAAATTGTTTTATGCACGTTGCTGGTCATTGCCTCAACATTCCCCATGCACCTCATGATTATGTGCTTATTAGTTAAGCTCTGGATTCCTTTTTAGTTAGGCGTGATAATTTTGGTACAAATTTTATTCAGCGTCTGATCGAAAGTCGAGTTGATGTCCAGAAGCATCGGTCTTTCCTTTATGTCATATATTTTTCAAAATATTATAATGATTTTTAAGCTACTTATTGGCATTTCAAATATTGGATTTTTTTACATTTTTTTTTTTTATAATCGTTGATAAAAAAAATTTGACTTATACAAAATACATGAAAATTAAATAGAAGACGACACAGAAATAGTTCTTATTGTCGTTTAAAAATTATTCAAATCCATAGGCACGATTTTTTTTTTATAAGCGTTTGAACAGCGAATATTGACATAAAATTATATGTAAAATATAATATATTGTATAATATTCTAGACTGACAAATAATATCGGAAATTTGCTCTAACTCAAAAATCAAATTAGCCAAATACTTGAAATTTTTACCAAATATTTATATTGATATTTTCTATACATGGTTAAGTTTACAAAGTATTTTGACATATTTTGACTTATTTATAGACATTTTAAATTTTACTCAAATTTTTTTTATAAGCCCATACATTTCAAATTTGTATAAAATATGTTAAAATCGCGATGATTTGCAAGTTATTTTGTAGTTGAAAATTCATAACATTTTTTCTGTTAATACTTAAGGTTCAAAATTTTAACACTGGGTTCTCCATGAGCTACTCTTCAAAAATCTATAAAAAAATTTCTACCGAACTTAAAGGAAAAAATTTTATGACCGTTTGAAATTTAAATTTTTACGAAATTGCATACTAATGCATTATATTTCAATTTAAATATAAAATACTATATTATTATATACCCATTTTAGACCAACATATCATCTCCGTTCAGAATCGTTATTCGTATACAATGATACCTATCATTGCATTCAAATTTAATAAATCCATTGTAATCACCTGTCCTATAAACAAGGTGTACTCCACCCCCATCTGTACAGAAGAGCGAGGCCCATCCGGTTCATTTTTAAAGTAATTTTTCAAACTGAAAATTTCTTTTCCAATGTTTCTTTTAAACCACATCTTGATCAATTAAATTAACATATGAAACACATTTTGTTCTGTTTTACCTTTTTAATACGTTGAAAATCAAAAATTAAAAATATATTACCTATAAAATAAAATATTAAATGTTCCTTCTTTCAATTGTTCTGTTTTACTTTTCCAATACGTTGGAAATCAATAATTAAAAACATATTACCTATAAATATTAAACGTTCCTTTTTCAATTCGATTCAATTCGATCATATACCTAATCTATAATACCTTATGCATTTGGCACTACCCCAGAGTTAAAATTAAATCGATATAGCAAATGTAATATTACGCCATAACTATTTGTAACTCACACCGACAGAAAAGGGAACCTCAATTTTGTCTGGAATTAAAATATTATAATAGAACTGTACTATCTGATCGCATTATTTTATGAACATTGTTTCTCATTAAATCGAATTAAACCAAAAAAGACCAATGAGTTCCGGAACAAATATTTTTACTCAACAGTAATGTTTTTATTATTATAAAATTGTGTTAGTAGCATTCATCCAGTGTCGTCGTAAAAAAATAGCGGCACTAGTGAGGAAAAAATCATCAGGCTCTATAATTGCCACCGAACATACGAATTACTCTGCAGTGGCTGATAAAAAATAGGTTAAGATCATATTAAGAGGAATCCCAAGGGAAAGGTTATTAGACTTTTTTCTCGGGGCCTGAAAAAGTTTCAAAGATTTAATTCACCCCTCATCATCGCTTGATTATCGAACATGTTTTGGATAAGGCGGAAATGGAATTTTCAGATTTTTCTAAATATCCTAAAACAATACACATATTTATATATATATATATATATATATATATATTTATCGTGCGTTCTTATGTATTTTCATATATTTTATTTTTATTTTTAAAAAACGTTTAGAATATTTTTTGTGTATTTCAAGCATTTTTCTATATGTATTATAAGAATTGATACAATTTTGTTAACATTTATTGATACAATTATTCTAATTATATCAATCAAATTAATTTTTTCTAACTTTCGTATTTGACAGGACAGTTACTTTTGTAGGCTTGCGCGTGTAGGCAATGAAAAAATAATTCATATTTCTACTTTTATATTGTATATAATACGTTGTATGTTATTATAATAATTATAACTCAGATCATTTCAACCCGCAGTCTTGTTACAACAACAACAATAATATTATATTGTTGTATAATAATAACAATAATAATAATAATAATAACAATAATGTCCACAGGTCACCGGCCGTCCACCTGCGTGATGAGACGTTCGGCGGACACGACGACCACCACAACGACGGCCGCGACCACGCGTCATAGGACACGACCATTATCCACTCGAACCGAACGCCACTTGACGGCCTCGGTGCCCGTCATGGCGCAATGGAGCGGACGCATGGCCACGGTGGTTGCGCTGCTGCTGCTTGTGTACGCCGTGGCCGGTCTGCCCGTCGCGACCGCGTCACCGGCCAGCGGCGACATGAGTCTATTGAACATGCAGCGCATCAAGTCGTACGTGGACGACACGTGCACGTTGGACCCGCACTGTCAGTGGACGTGGGACCGTTTTCCCAACGGGCTGCGGAACGTGTCCGTGGACGAGGCGGCCAACATGTTGCCGCAAGACTACATGTTCCCGCCTGGCACCGACGCACCGGAATCGGAACAGCGAGGTGAGTGCGATTTTACACATTTTTTTGTTTTTTTTCCATTTTTTTTTTTTTTTTACCCAAAAATTATGTTCTAAAGGCCGCTGCCATGTCGAATTAGCTATGACGTGTGCCTGGGGGTTCCTATTTGCCGCTTCCTTTATAGCTGTTGATAGGATACGCAGCCCATCTTCCGCGCATATTTTCCTTCATGGAAATGATACCTACTATTGTTCCAGGTCTTCTTCCCAATATTATTTCTCCTTCAAATGTTATTTAAAAAAATCATTGCGACGGATAAGACTCTCAATATATTTGATTTTCCTCTCCATTGCGTAAATGATAATTATCAGACTTGTTTTCTCGTCTATATTTCTTCTAGAACTCTTTCGTCTGATTCGCGTTCCACCCAACATTGGGTCTTCTAAATCATTTTCCTCCACCAAGCACAATTCGTCCATTACTTGCAAATCGTTTATATCATCTTTTTGCGTCATTTTCATAATAATTATCTATCATAAATTAAAGCAAACATTTGTAAACGGTTAATACCCGTAAATTATTTATCGTTTGACAACGTTGACGTTTATACGACGGTATATAATTCCGTAAGTACCGAAATGCTTGGCGTATTGCGTTAAACCAGCGCAAATCGTTCGCGTTCGCACCCGTCAACACGAAATCAAATTGAAACCACAGATTTATATTATCGTACAATAGTTGAATAATATATAACCAGATAGATCCGCACAATGCAAAACAGTACTTATGTAACGATGTACAACAATGTAATAATATACTCGTACGTCCACCACATAAATATAACGAATTGTATTACATAAAATGTTTACCGATCATAGTTCGGCAATAGTCAATCTCATAACACGAAATACGTAAGTTATAAATGCAAGCGACACCCCATCGCCATGTACAAGTTTATCAGTTCAAAATCAACACCATCGATACAACTGATGAACTCCGGACGACTATATTATCCATAAGTGTTAAACCTACATGTAAACTTTGTTTGAACGGTATTTCCTAAACGCTCTCTATTGCTACGGTTAAATTATAATTCAAAGTGCCTTGAAACCCCTCACTTAATTACTTAAACATAACAAGGTTCCCCAATCCCGTTACAACTACGTGCATATATATAAATATATGAATAATTATCAAGGATCGGATTCTATATATAAAATTCGATAGTTATTATGGAATACTCATTTCAGTAATGTCACTCATTTCAGAGTAGATTATAAATTAGTTTTGTATATTGTAACAACAATTTCAAATCTAAAATTTTATACTGCATATTTTTGCAAATGTTTATAATTTTTTTTGTTGGATTATATGATTTAAATTTGATTTGTTTTGTGTTTTTCATATATTTCGTAAATGCAATTACAATAATACTTTTGAAATAATAACTTTTGAGCTTCAGGGATATGAATTTTTATATTTTCGTTTCATATTATTTGATTTATTAATTCATATATCATTATTTATAAAATAGATTTTTAAAATTGACAACAGAAAAAAAATTAATTTCGTTGTTTCTATTTATTTTTTTTTTTGCTCTTTTCGTGTTTTTATCATGCATAGTTCATTATAAAACTTTTTATTTAATAAAATGGCATACATTTCAATCGTTATTGTTATAAAATCCGAACCCTGATGATTATGATGCCTAGTGCCGTTTCTTACTGTTGATAGTGACAAATTCTGACTATTGATATACCGCAATAATTTTGAATTGATAAAACACATACATTGGTCATAGAGTATTTTTACCTACCATTACTACGATATTATTATAGTTATTCTATAAACGCCCTATTGCTTTATGGGTAGCAAAAACCATGCTAACAAACTATTTTTCAATGGTGTTATCAATCTCATGACTCGTTTAAATGTCAAAATACCGTAAAAACCAATTGACACGCAATTAATGTTCTTCTCTGTATGTTTGATAACATATTATTTATGTTATTTTACATTAAAATTAAATAGCTAAGAACACAATATTACACAACATTTGAACAACAGGAAGCAAATTTCCTTTGTTGTACGTTTGTTTCTAAGATCAAGACAACACATGCGGGTGTGGCGTCTTCTATCTTTTTTTTCCGAGTACAAAATAGAACATTTTTTTTTTTCTAGAAAACGTCGAGTCTCTCAAAGCTACTACTCAACTTAAGTTGTAGTGTTGTACTTGGATACCGCCCTACCGGCATAATTGCCAAGAAGATTGCAACCGGCTATCTATAGTTTTATATAAATCTGTGGTCTTAACTTGATTTTTACCTATTTTTTCTATTAACGTTGCGCGTTTTCTTTACTACTAGCATAAAAGACAGTAGTACAAACATTGGAAAATAAGATTTTAAATATCACAAACGGGTTACTGCATGTTATTTAAATGTATAATTATCACCGATGATCAATGCGATTTAACTAAAAAACAAAAAATGTATTTCAAAAACTAATGATTCTTTTATCATAAATCTTAATAATAATTTTAAACAAAATCCATCATTAAAATAGTTAGTGTTGTAAAGTATTTGAGTAAAAGTATTTTTTTTTTAAATACTTTTTTTTACTACACAATATTTTATTGAATACTTCTAGATTCTAAACGGAGTTATGGAATCTATTAGTTGTACAATGAAGTATGTGTTTTTTAATATTTTAAACAGCGAATATTGACATAATATTACATCTAAAATAATATAATATATATATATATATATATATATATATATATTAAATATATAATATAATATAATATTCTAGACTAACAAATCATTTCGATTTTTGGAGTTTGCTCTAACTCAAAAATAAAAAACCGCAAATACTTGAAATTTTCACCAAATATTTATATTAGCATTTTCTACACATGGTTAAGTTTTCAAATTATTTTGATATTTTTTTTAGATCGTTCAGAATCGTTATTCATATATAATAATACCTATCATTGCAATCAAATTTAACAAATCCATTTTAATACTCTATCCTATGAACGAGATGCACTGTACAGCAGAGCGAGGCCCGACCGGTTCTTTTTTTTATTTCTGTTTAGATTTTTTTTCTTGAAGTCATTAATTAATATAAATATTTATATGTGTCTTAAACTTGTTACGATTATTATAACTAAATTTATTATTTTCGGGATATTCCGTTATTTCAGCAATTTAGTGTCAGTATTCGTCTGTTTACTATAACTCGTAAACAGGCCAACACAATTATGTAATGGTTTTAAAGACAATATTCACTGAACCAGCATGATACCCAACACACTCTCATTTTTAAAGTACTGTACCCGTCCGTTTTTACGTATAGAACCGTGAGACATAAATTATATCCACACAGATTTACCATGTTCTACGTTTGTAAGACGGAGAAAATACATGCAGTTATAACGTCCTCTAAACTCAATTTTTAATATTATTTCCTCGAAGATGGTTTATTGTTGAGTGGTACCAATTTTATAGTTAAACAAATTGACTATTGTTACTGATTATAGAAAAATATTATAGTAATTGACGTTTTATTTTTGTAATATTGTATTATAGAAAGATGAAAATAATTATTGGAGTAAAGAGAATATTTAGACAGGCATTCTAATTATTACTTATTAGTTATTAATATTACCTACTATAAAAATACAATTAACTTGGAAAATAATTAGTTTTGACTTGTTCAACACATTTATATTCGTATTATCGTTTAACCGTATTGTGTTTATTACGAGAAAAAGGACTAATATGACTGATGAACATTCAAACAGGTTATGTTCATAAAATGTAACAAAAAAATTCTTGTTTAAATTTTATTTTTAAATAAAATATACAAATGTATACATTTTTTTAAATTATTTTTGTGTTTGAAGATTATTTTAAATACTTTTAAAAAGTATTTAAGTAATACTCAAATACATTTGTATGAAAAGTATTTGGTTGGTATCTCCGATATTTTTTAGTTACGATATTGATAACTAATGATAAACCTTGTATTAAATTTTCAAGAGTTTTCAGACAGCCAAATAAATATTATAGATATTTCAAAAAAAAAACTTACAAAAATCGAAAATTTAAATTGTCTATAAATAAGTCAAAATACTTTGAAAACTTATTCATGTATAGAAAAAACCAATATAAAGATTTGGTGAAAATTTCAAGTGTTTGCGGTTTTTCGTTTTTGAGTTAGAGCATTTTAAAAAAAATGTATTTTGTTAGAACGTGGTTTTCCGTAAAATTTCCCGTTTTTCGTAATTTTTTTATCGTTTTTTTCGACGTTTTTAAAAAGTATTGAAAAAGTTGGATTTTTGACATGCCCAAATACTATCTACATTCACTTTTCATTCAGACTAGTTGCCGTTTAAGAAAATAGAAGCATTTTTACTGCTCCAAATCGTGATAGCAGACACAAAAAAAAAAAAAAAAACACATCATTGTAAAACCAATAGATTCCATCACTCCGTTCAGAATCAATACAACAATTACTACCAACAGACTATAGTTATATTTTACAACCAAGATATTCATTAATTTGGACTATGCAAGTACAAAATATATTTCAAAACGTATGTAGGTACCTTAATAAAATAAAGAAACAGAATAACATATTTATTCAAGTTATTTTGCAAAATTATAATGACATTGTTAACTCTAATTTTTTTATTTAACTTCGAGGAAGATTATATATTCTATCTCCTCTGTTCATCTTATGTATTTATATATTTATCAGTAATTTGTATGAAGAATATGGAATACAAGTAGTACAGTTATAATAAATTATAAGTATATAAATATTTATCAGTCATATTGATTTGCGTCGTTTAAAAAACATATTATTGCAGTTGAACGATGTCACCAAAGTTATGAAAATATCACGAAAAAATCGAAAATTATTTTACATTCTTTTAAATTATTTTACGCATTGAATAAATAAATGTATTTTTGTTTAATTTTATGGCAGTACGGTACGTTTACCTTTTAATGATGACTTTTGTATTTGAGAAGTCAGGATTTTAATAGCTTCTTCATGCATGAATATAATATGATGAAAAATCATTGAACTAAAATGGAAAGCAATGCAAATAAGTGTCTCACAGATTGTTTTTAAAAGTAAAATTGTTTCTGTGGTTATAAAGATGTAACTATTTTCGGTCTTTCATATTCAACTATCCTTTATCGCAAACTAATTAACCAAGTTCCGGAAGATATGCTATTCATGTACGGATGCACATGTCATATGTGTATTATAAAGTAGTGATAAATCAGTGGTATATTTTTTTTAAAGTTTAAATCTTCTTCTAGTCTTATATTCTTGCGCATTTTCTCGTAACTAATTTAAACGTTCTCTCATTTAGTACTTGGACAGGAAATATACTTACACTAAGTCCAGTCCAATGCTAGAGTGATATTTTTCATGTAAATCAACTGGTATATATCAATTCAAAATATATTATTATATCCATTTATTGATGATATTGTGATATAAATCAAATTAAAAGCTCGATATGCTATCAAAAGGTTTTAGGTATAATTTTATATTAGCTAAAATCTAACATTAATGACCTAAAATATGGGTGTTACATTTTAAAATTGTTGACGAATATGAAAAAACACATTAGTGTAAAAATAAAGTGTGTTTAGTTAGCTTATTAATAATAATAATAGGGTGTTATTTTGATGACAAACAACAATATAAAACTTGAAAATAAATCAAGTAATTAACGTATCTACCATACTACGATATTCTACCTAGACGATATATATATATATATAGTATGGGCTAGATGAAGTATAGCCAATTATGATAAACTTTATTGCCTAATGATAATCCATAACCTTTCACGAAGGGGATTAAGAAACGAAAGCGTAATAAGTGTTGTATAATTTCAGGGTTGATTGTTAATATTTGATATATTAATAATTGTCGAATATATATTCCTATGCTTTCATACATTTGTATGTTGTTATTTATTATCGATTGTAAAAATTAAAAATAAAATCCAAATAATCACTTTAAAATAAGAAAAAACATTTAATACTTATCACTTCAATCTATAATAACTAGCTATACGTGCTTTAATTTAACTGTACATTTAACGTATAATATATTAATATGTGTAAACGCATAGATAAAGACAGCAGACGGCATCAAGCAGTCCAAGTACTAATTGGGGCTTAATCTTTTTAGTCTTTTCATCTCACATTAAAAATTATTTGATTTATAGTAGGTTTTCTATATATAGATACAATAATTACGAGTGTAGGCATACAATGTAAAGGTTATACGAATTATGTATAATATATATATAATATGCGTGCATGTAAGTTTATATTCATGAGTAGAAATGCCTTGATGAAAAAATTGTAGAAATTTTAATTTTATAATTAATACATTGAACGGTAGCGGAATCTTGTCAGAGAGAAAACATATGCCACGCCCCCGTTCTATCTTTGTCTAGCCGAGTCATACGAAGGGGTTTACATTATCTTATCTTGTTGCTACACACATTACACAGAAACTAGCACGAGCCAGCACAGCCTACTATTATATTTAGAGCTTGTCATGAAAATGTAACATTTGAACATTTTCATTGCCCAAGCGAAAATGTCTGAAAGACATATAATATGTTTTTCACATAAAAAAATAAAAATAAAAATAATGGATAAACAAATGCATCAATTTATCGAATCATTCTGAAACACTCTATAATATTTATTTATTGTATTATACTATAGGTAATAGTCGTAGGTATGCATTTATAAACTGATCGATGCATCTTTTTTCTATAAAACTATAGAAGTATCTTTTGAATTAATTACTTTTTGTTATTTTTTAGTTATTGTTTGTCAATATCTAACAGATTAAAAAGTTGTCGGGTATTGATATTTTCAACAACCATCAAATGCCAATATTGTAAATATTAGTAAGTAAATGAAATTGAAAAAGTATTGTAAAGCAAAAAAACACTGATGTTTTTATTTAAAAATAAATTATTTTAATATCAAAAATTAGAAAACACCTACTAAAAAATAACTTAAAATAACATGTTATGATTTTATGAGAGATACAATAATTTTTAAAAAAATCCAACATGTCAATGAAAATAATATTAGTAGAAACCATATTTCTGTAGGTATGCCTATGATAAAAGACTACTGAATTGAGTTAAAGTATATAATAACAATTTGATATCATGGAAAAAAAAGAAAATAAGTACTAAAATGAATATGAATGAAACTATTAAACCGTAAAGTCTAAAGTCTAACAATTGTTGATGCAAAGAATAAGAGTTACTGAAAACACCAAATGATAAAATAGTTGTGAAAATGATATAAACTTTGAAAGAAAAAAAATATACAGATGCTCTTCAAGGAGTTTTCAAGCAATTTCTACAAACAAAACTGATCAGAGAAATGTATATTTTTTATGGCCAAATTATGCAAAAAATATGTTTAAAAAACACACAAAAACTTCATTTTAAGGTTTTTTTTTTGATAGCTTATAATAGATATTTTTATATTTTCATTCTAGTATGTAGATGATTTAAGATAAAAACAGTTTTATAAAATACAAAAATAAATGTATAAAAATAATTTTGTAAATATACGTAATAGACATATTATTTAAAATACATTAAATACCTTAAGTTTGGAATCTATCACGTATGAAAATACTAATATCATATTAAAAAAATATAATACATTATAAAAATAAACAATATAAAAAATATAATATATATTGTCTATATAGTCATGTCAAACCGCAATATGAATTAAATAAGTTTCAAACAACAGAAATAAATTAACTTATACCACATATTTCAAGAAACGTATACAAATATAATATTTTATGAAATATAACATGAGTTTTGAACTGTTGAGGTTCAAGGAATCAGTCGCTCGGTCTTATTGTTTATTTGTATTTTATTAGTATATAAAAATAAAACTTTTGTTAAACTTTCAAACAAACTTGTCATTTTTAAGGTAGGTAGGTATTCAATAAATTAGCTATAAACACTAATGCATTTTTCTGGTTTTATTCAATATAACAAATTACGTTATCAACAGCATAAGAAAATAATTGCAATTTTCGTTATAATAACAAAGGATGTACCTATATATACACTTTATTCGTTAGCGTTCCATATTTTGAAGTTTAAACACTTAGACTTACATTAAGGGCGGCTAACCTCAAGATTATGTTTTCTAAAAAAAATTATGTATTTTTACAATAAAAACAAAAAAAAGCAACAATATACTACATATTGATCAAATAGATCATAACATAGATATTTCTGACAAACCTAAAATTGATGTGTGTAGTAAAAATTTTTTTTTTTGTAAATTATGACTTACCCTTCTACAAAAAAAAAGGCTCTGAAGCCACCCCTGATTTAGATAGGTTTAAATGTATAATACATTTTAATAGCGTACAGCGATCAACATTATTGGAATACCTATAACTGCTAAAGAGTTATGCTATTCGATGAATATGTAATTGTTTTTCATTTATACCTACTTATTAATTATAAATAATAATTAGTGTTAACAATATTTGAAGTAACGTATGATTTATAAATTATATTTTGTTGTTCGATTTTCGATACCCAGTTATTGAAGCATCAAATAATTGTTCCTCGTTAATATAAACAGAAATAATAATGTTTTCAGAAATTCAAAAGACATAGACTGTTTTTAACTGTCAATCGTCGTTATTATTTTTTTTTTTTCATGAAAATAATATTAAAATAAACATGTTATTATACTCGGTAACAATATGTTAAGTAAACCTAACCCTATGGAAATGTATACCCTAAGATCATATTATAATTTTAATCTTTAAAAATAATAGGTGAACACTGTACATAAATATATTATCACGTACATTTTATCATATTATGTATTATAATGTACGTCGGTTCCTAAAAATTGTATTTTATTTTATTTTTATGTTTCTATAAAGCACGTAAAAAATGTGTTCACACATATAGTTTTTCATGGTGTTTCGTGTTTTCTCGCTATTTTCAAAATGTACGAAGTCAAAATGCGACTAAGAACGCCGTGCATACCTACGTTTTAACAGACGCACTCTGCATTTGTGTACGGGTATAATTTCTAACTTGAACTATTAAAAAGTTACGATTTTGATGATCGGCTACACTCAGATGACGATTTTACTACTGACATAAATGATATATTATACCGTCGATTAGGCGTCTAGATGAAAAATATCTGCATTAATAATTTTTTCGTCTCAGAATCCGCTTATGATAAAAAAAAAAACACCGCTGGGATAAACGGTTTTAAGACACGATATAGTGCTATGGTACAACATCTGTTCGGTAAAATTGTGCGAGCCGCGTTACCGAAGCTGTTTTGAATAAATTTCTGTAATAGCATGTGACTTAATGCCTGGTGAGAGGTAGGTAGGTTCTGATCGATTTTCACTTTGGGAAGGCATTTTTCCGTAACAATAGTACTTTGCATGCGCGTGGCTATTTGCAAATAACGACTAATCCATGTCCCGGGATAACTATATAGCGTCTGCTCAGCGGCCCAAAGGGCTAAAACAACCTATTCTTCACAGTCCAAATACTTAGTCACAATCATGACATACGGGTTTTTCATTTACCAAATGATAAAACAAAAAACTAATTAAAATAATCTATAATCAACAATTCTTTCAGAAAAAATATAATTTAATTTAAATAAATTCCACTAACTACACTGTTAAAAAAGATTTAATTATAATGAATTATATATTATATTTTCAATTTTTTCTGCATCAATTTTATCCTCAAATACTTTATTTCCATTATCTACTCAAACGTTAAATATAAATTGTTCAAAAAACTTTTCCGTTTTTATTATTATTATTTTATTTTTTATTACCAATATACGCATACCACGTTATGAGATTATATTTTGCGATAGTTATTTTCAAATTAAATTAAGTAAAATATAACCAATGAGATACCGTTTATCTTTGTACCAATCACTTTTATTTAGTCTTTAGACATGATCTGGTGTCGAGCGCGTAAAAATGTAAGCCGTCATTAAATTTTAAACAAAATAATTACAACAATGACAAACTTTGTTTGCATTTAATAACAATGTACAATTGTCAGATTTTAAAATAGCTCAGAACAATGTTTGAAGTTAGGTTGTAAAGTATTAAAAGTATGATATCCTAAAGGTTTATGAAATCGTACACATAGCTGATATGTTATACAGTATACATGTTCAAGGTATAGTATATTATATAATATGTTAACAAAAGTTTTGAATTTGAAATTGTCTTTAGGTAGACGTAATAAGTAATGAAATAATTTTAATAAACTTCACTAACTACGTATTTTATTTGTTACAAAAGTATCTCATAAATGGTGTTGTTTTGGTCATACACAAATTGTTGGGATATAGTTTTTAATATATGTTACGGATATTGTAAAATTTGAGAAAAATAATATTGTTATAAACAATATAAACTATCAAGTTTGAACGCAGTATTACTTATTTTATTATAATAAATAAAAATAAAACGGCTTGAACAAAGTGTAAAAACATTTTAATTAGCTTTTGGATATAAGATGGTAAAATATTTGAAAGCTCCAAAAGTAATTTTTATGAGTTTTGTTAATGGTTGATAAAATATGAAAGTTTTCGGTATAATTTTTTTTTAATCAAAATAAATATCTAACAAATAATAATAATAGATAAAAAATATTATATTTGCAAATACACTTTATATTTAGTTTATTACCAAAAAAATATTTAAAACTCTTTATGTATAATACATTTTTAATCTGATATCTTTTCTCAATAATTATTATAATAATTGAAAGACTAACAATACAACATAATCGATTATTTATAGGATAATTATATATTTTATTATTTTAAATTAATATTAATTGTGATTTGATGTTAAATATATATTTATATTTATAATAAAGTTTTGGTAATATATAGGTAGTTATTTATTATTATTTTTTTTTGAGAAGCTACGTTAAGTATAATAATAATAGGCTTCGGGAAGGATTTGACACTACGATTTACTAACTTTTGTCAATCTAGTAGTTTGGGTTTCGGAATGAATTTTGGCAAATCCACTATCCTTCCCTACCTTCTACACTCGATATAGAATTACTACTTTTAAACTAAAATCCATAAGTAGAATGTATCTGGATCCATAATACATATTATTATATACCACATTAAGTGCTTTTGCTCAATTACTGATTACCTCCCCCTACTAACTTCCTTTTAAGAACACTATAGAATGGGCATAAGAAAACATTTGCTCTGTAATCACTGATTTCTGGTATTTCAGATACTTCAATTTTCAAAACTTTCTACACTCTCTCGGTTAATTAAATAACCTAAGCACATTGCATTTTAGTTAGATATTAGTACCTATTTTAATGTTAAAATAATTTAACAAAACATGGGTATATTTTTACAAAGCAATCCAGTTTTACCAAGTAACTAAAATACTATTTTTTCATATAAACGTAAATATTTATAGCATAAAACTATAAATTTATTAAACTATATAGTAAGTGAATATTTTCTATTACCTATTTTAAGTTATATAGGACAAATTTAAAAAATTTTCTTTATTTTTTAATAAATATTTTGTTCAACATTTTTAATCAATTCTATTCCAAATAAGACTTTTCTTCGATTAAGATATGAATAGAAAGACTTAATGTTAAATTTTTAATCTGTTAAACTAAAGTAATTTAATCGAAGTTTTTAAAAAAAAAATAAATGAATAAAGAGAACATGATATTTTCAAACATTTATTTATAAATAAAAAAAACTAAAAACCTATTGAAAGTTATACAATTTATAACATTCAATAGAAATGTCAAGTCTTTATATAATAATTGTTTTGTTTTTTGAATTTCAACGAAAAAATAAAATATATTTTGTCAAAAACCAGTGGTTCATAAATGTTGTAATTTTTTCAGTTGTAATTTTTGGTCTGTTTTTTTCAATTATTGGCAAAATTGTTGAGTATTTCGTCCTAAGTATGAATTTTGATAAAGGAAATATGTAATATTAGCAACAGTGACTTGGACTGTCAAGCATCGTATATTTTTAAACTAAATAGGTAATTATAATAAAGTTACATAAAATAAATATCTTGGTATAGCAGCTTTTATGTAAACAGTCCGGAATACTGCAGTACATCGGGCTAATTCACTACTGTACCTATGTGGACAATTTCATAAATAATTATTGTTTGTTATTAAGTTATTTTATTGTAATATAAATGTGCTTACTATAAAATCTTAATGTATTTTATTATATATTCATCATGAGTACAAACTCATTTATTATGATGATTATTTAAAACGATTAACTGGATTTGGCCCAAATAATCGAGACAAATTTAGACTAATTTTTATTTCACAAGTTTGGATATTTTCTATGTGTGTTATATTTAGATTTATATCGGTATGTTGTTGAAAGATTTTAGAGAGGTGGATTCCGAATAAATTTGCTTTTTCGCTGTCAGTTAGAGCTAAGAGGGTTAAGAGGGGTAAAAAGGATAGTAATAGAAAAAATATCCCTAGCCGGAACCGTTGATTGTATGGGTAGGAAATTTGGTCAGTAGTTTTATTTTATAATGAAGAGATTCACTAAGAAAAGATTTTCCAAAACTCAAGCTACGAGAAAGATAAAAGGGAAAAAAAGAGGTAAAAATAAAAAATAAATCACCTAATCGGAACCACAGAAGTTTTTCCCATATTCAACTTCTTAAGGACTCAAAAGGGGTAAAAATAGAAAAAATGGCCCAGCTTGAACCACTGAAGTCATAAATATGAAATTTGGGTAGTTATTTCTATTCATAATATAAGTAAACGCTACTATAACACAGCGAATATTACTGAATTACAACTTTCAATTTGGTGCTATTTACATTCATATGATCATAATACTATATCTAGTTAAGCCCCGGACAATATTGGGTAACGAAAGCTAATCTAGTATAGTCTGTACTATACAAGATACCAGACACTATACCTATATAAGAAGTCCTGACTAAGTGACCGACTATCAGACTGACTAATTTATAATTAATAATGCTCAGTCTAGACTGTTAACGACTTGAAATATTAAGGGTATGTTTGGATCATAGTCAAAATCAAAATCAAAGATTTTTCCAAAAATGAATTTTTAAGGTCCGAATGGTCGGCTATAGGCTGAACATTTTCACTTCTTGGTTACCAGGTAATATTTTATATTAATATCGTTTTGATTTTATAATGATGGAGTAAATGTTTCAAATCGCTGACCACCAAATAACTAATATCGTAGTATATTTTTGACAATTTTATACTGTTTCTCAATTATTCGAAAAACTATTGGAAATTTAAAAAATAACCTCACGCACCACCTGATGAAAGTTATAGCTTTGTACATATTAGATCAATCCTTCTGGTAAAATTGAGTACCAAAAAAATATTGATGATGGCATTAAGAAAGAATGTTTTAAAATGCAACTCTTAAGAGGGTCAAGTAGGGTAAAAAAAATAATAATCATAGAAAGAATAAAACTAAATACAATCATGTAATATAAATAAATCAAGTTAATATAATTTAATATAGATGGAATATACAATATTTAATCTTGTCAGATAACATAAAATTATATATACTTACATTTTTTTTACTGAAACCCGGCAATGACAGGTAATTCAAGATAGTAAATTATTATTATAATATAATATGTAAGTATGTTATTATTTTATTTTATGAATATAAACTTATTCATCTGACCTTTTTCACTCGGAATCGTATTTTTCGAAAGCAATATTACATTTGTTTCAAATTTAAAATACCAATACAGCAATGTAACTAATCCCCGTAACTCACCCCGCCATAGTTTCACATGACCTTAGGGATCTCGCCATTTTTGTTTTCCAAATACTTTAAAATAATGAAATATTTATATAAAAATGAATTGGACATAATAAAATATTAAGTGGTAGATTAAAATTAATTTAAACTCCATTCTACACAGATTACAGTTGATTTTATGAACGTATCATTATATTTGCAAAAATAAACCCTGATTTCGTTACTCTTGTATGTCATAACTTTCACATGATTTACGTAATTTGTTGATTGCTAAATTATGTAGTTTTGAAGTTGTTTTCTTATATGACTATTAATTAAATATAATATTGACTACATTGACTAAATTAATATTGGTCAATGCCCAATGGTAATCGAGTAAATCCAAATTATGTTTTTTTTTATCACCAACAAAACTATACGTAAAGTAAAATTATTTCTGTAATATTTTTAATTTAATTATTGTTTATATTATTTATATAATATACACAGATTAAATCTTTATATAATTGTTCCACATACCAAATCGAACAAACATTTCGAGCACAATGGAAACTTAAGATACGAGGAGATAAGTCAATGATGGGGTCTTACCATGGTTGTATTACTAGGTCTTTATAATAATAATATAAACTGGTCGAAACAAAATCGAAATTCTCAATACTGAATAATTTTAAAAAAAAACCAATTTATACAATTGATAATGAATCTGACAATTTTAATTTGCACTATTACATATTACAAGATTCTTTGAATACGCACCATTTGGAAAGTATTAAAATCTATTAATTGTTTTATTAAAGCTTCATAATATTTGAATATTTATAACGTTCAATGTCAGGCGATGCGTTATCTCTTCTCAGTTGTACAACCGGATCATCCATTTACATGGGTGTAAAATTGCGAGAGAATTGGTCACTTGTCGACTTTCGGCACATGTGGTCGCGGGTTCAAACCCGTACAGTCGCTAATTTTTTGACTCCCAATATGTTTACGACTTGTGTGCAGGGTTTTTTTTTAGAGTTTTCATAAAATTTATTATTGTTGTAATTGATTTTATCTATAGTTATTTCAATTATTTTCTAAAAATATGTACATTGTATCTACCTACACATTTTTGTTATGAGAAAAAAATTTGTTTCGTTTTATTGCTTTTATTAAAAGTGACGTAAATGCTGTTATAAATTAATAAATCAGGCTGGTGTCCGTCGTATCACAACGGGCAGTCTTCTACGCTGCTTAAATAATTTGGTGCAAAGGATTTAATAAATAAAAAATGTGAATTTATTATGCCAGTGGGCTGTATAATTAACAAATGTGAAAAATAATATATATGATTAATAATATTTATGGTAGTAAATATTTTATGTAATTATAAATAAAATAATTTGCCCAGTTGGCACAATATAATATGTATAAGTATAGAAAATAAAACAACAACAACAACAATAATAATAATAATAATAATACATTTACCACTTGGCTATAACGTAATAATATAAATAATTTATAATAAATATGATAAAAAAAAAACCATTGCCTATTGGCAGTTTGGCACAATAATTATGAAATTAAACTTTGTATAATGGTGTGGTTAAGTAGTCCGGTGGCCCTAATAATTTAACATAATAATTGGTCGACCAATATTCAAATGACAAGTGTAGCAAACGAGTGGCACTATATGGCGAGGCCCGTAATTAATAAAAATTTAATACAATAAAAAATACAGGTCGATCTCGTATACACGTGCTCGTATGACAATACTTGTCCACGACGGAATCACAAGTCCCGTTGCAAAACAAAATAACGAAAACAACAAAATATCAAACCACGATAATACCATACGAAGTTATCAAACGGAAAATATTTTGTCGATAACTGAATGGTAACTGAACACCACTTACCAAACGACCGAATTCATACAAGATAAGAACATAGTTTTAAACAGACTGCAAACGTGCGGAAAAACACGCGGGTGAGAATGGTGCCGACCGCTAATAATATTCACGAAGGCTGTGGTCAACGGACACCATTTTGACAATAAAGACCTTGGCATCACAATTAACTATAAACTTGAGAACCTACAAAACTTTATGGCCTTAAGAGCATGACTTTGAAATTATACAAAAACGTATCCGAAAATATTAGAAAACATCGATGTTTGATATGACGAAAATACCGATAACAGCATTTACGTATAATAGATGGCAACCACATAGTCGGACGATCCCGCGACCAATGCCGAAACCATGTGACTTTGCAGTGCTGCACGAAACATGAAACTCGCTAAATCGTTAACATGAATAATTCGATGTGACAAATACAATTTTGTTTGCAGCACAAACATAGGCTATGCGTTTACGCTCAAAAGCGTTGCAGGGTGGTGCATAATTATTCCTCTTATAATAATAATTACACCACGACGGTACATTGAATCACAGACGGTAAAACGAAACAGTATTGCAACATATCTATATTGATATTTTTTTTTACTTATTATTTAGTTTGATTTTTTTCTGCATTTGTTTCAAATTAATTTGGGTATATATATATATATATAATTTTTACTTTAGAAAAATCATAATTATATTTATAATGAAATTGTGTTTTATATTAAAATCCATCGTGGCATTCGTTTTTAAATAATGAAAATGATGTTATATACACTCGATTCTCAAATACCAAAGTATTACAATAAAAATCTAAACATTTAAAATATTTAATTTTACAACAAAGTTTCAAGAAAATTCATCTAATTAGTGTAATTATTTCAATAATAGGGGAGAAAGTTCAACAAAAGATCGATAGAGGAAACAAAAATGACTTTAATTAAATGTGATATAATATATCATAGAATCCAGTGGTTTATATTACATTATAGATGAAAATTATAATAATATAACCAAGAAGTAATGTCCTGAAAACTGACTGGAAAGAGGCCATGTGGAAGTCCAAGAAAAAGGTGGATGAATGTGGTCAAGAAGATTTAAGAATGAATAATTGAGAAGATATAATTCATGATCGAGAATTGTGATAGCAGAAAAAACTCATCATAGATGAATCCAGGAGAATAATTATTCCATAGGAAATATGATTTTAATGAGAAATTTCGATTCCCCTTCCCCCACACAAAAGTATATTTACGTTTCATTAGATAATCGGTTCAAAATAACAAATTGCTTTTGTATTCATCATGATTGGGCAATGGGGCAATGAATAAGTAATCATTGCACTTAGCAATGCAATGGGTAGCACAAAACTGCATCACATGACGTGAATGTATCGTTTTTCAATTCGATTACGTGCATTATTAGTCTTTTCTTTGATTCTGTAAACGTTTCGCCAACAAAGTTTGACTAACGATAGATTAGATTGATCCCCGTGTGTATATTGTTTATTTGGACCTGATTCAGTTATAATCCGCTTAGTGATACCCAATCCACGTAGTTTAAATCTATTAGTAATTTATAAAGACAGTGTGGAACTTAATACTGTTTTATATTGTAAGCAAATCCTTAGTAACCGTGAGTATATGCGCGCGCGTAGACACCACACACACACACACACACACACACACACACAACAATATATATATATACATAAATCATAACAATGATAAAAACACTAGCGCAAATAGAGCTAATATTAATGAATATTGTTGTTTTATTTAATATACATAATATTATACCATTTGTATACATTTTCGTTATGAAATAGAAATTACAACTTTGTGTAAATAGTCGATTATACATTTAGATCAAAAAATGATTGACATTCGAGAAGAAACGTTGGTAAAATGTCAACGTGTTCGAATTGAATTGTTTTGGAGACTGATTGGCGTTGGCATGCACGATCATGGAATTGATATAATAATATGAGTAAAGAGCGAATGTCAAAAAGTCCCGTTTAGTGATGTTTTCCGCTTGTTTATGGCATATAGAAAAGCGTTTTATAGGCTACAAATCCTTCAATATATAGTGGCATCTAAACGTCTTAAATAGAGAATATTATTGAAAAGTTTGGCAGGGGTCGAAAAGTTTAAAATTCAATATTTTCATTTTTACGTAAACACAGACGCGTTAATTAGTGAATCGTTAAATACAAAAAGGGCACATGGGTAATGTTCTACAAAAGTCACTTGTTAATATAATCGAATTTATAATATCAATAAGTACAAGGTTTTATGCAAATGGAGCACATGTTCTACAATTAAAATATAGATACCTAAAAGTAAGAAATTATTTAAGATTTCATTTGTTGCAGAAAAGGTAATTTCATGTTTCAAACATTTATGTATTTTTTTTTCCTGAACATTTTTCATACCGTGACTTATGCCTTTTTTGTACTTAGTGATTCATGCGTTACGATGACAAAAAAATCGAGGGTTTCATAGTAGTTGTAACGTGTAATGTTCTATGGTAGGATACGACGTCGAGATTACGAGATATAATAATTATTCGAACAGGTGGAATGGAAACATTATAATATTTATTTTATTATGGAATTATAAATACATGATGTATTGAAATGGGATATTAGATACAAAGATGCTGAACTCGCGTAGAATTAAACTGGCTCAGCATTTCTGTGAGATAAATTCAATATACAGATTACGTGTTAAATATAAGCCACGTTCTCGTTGCCTTCGAGTAGTTCAATACTCGTGTTTTTATATATATTGAGAAATCTGAAATCACATGCATTTTATGAGTATAAGCTTATTACGATTGTTATATCCAATCAGCAAATTGGTTTACGTGAGAATTTGTTGGAAAAATATCAAAAACAAAAATCTCTTTGATTTTTTCGGAAACCGAAAGATAATTCCTACATAAAAGAGCACCATACGTATATTTTAATACAGTTATTATAGAAAGCGGACTGAAGTAATAATATTAATTACGTAATTACGTTTGTATGGTTTGAAAGTTCATTTTTTATTTACTTTCAACTTACCTACGCGGTTAAGCGTATTATATACATATATATTTTTCTCTTTCCGTCTGATTCGAAAAATAATCAGTTCTGCCAAGTTAAATTGAATTTGCTTTATATTTTGTTTTGATCCCGTTTTCGATTTAGAAAAAAAAAAGTAATTACTATTGCTATAACTTTTGCAGGGTATGCATATCATTGTGTACACGATTGATTGCACATTATTATAATTATATTTTGCACAAGACTACTACATAATTGCAATAACTAGACGCGCATTGAATGAGATGGAAAAAAAAAAAATGTCCAGCTTTTGTCGTTCTTGTCATTAATTCACGGCATCCTCCCCATGACAGCTCCCTTTATACGAAACACCCTAAATATTCCGACCCTTTCTTCTCGTTACGTTAACCACTCCTCTATATCCATTCTCATTAATGGTTCATGGCAGGACGCACCTGACCTTTTACCCAATACATTATCTTGGCGCACAAGAAATTATTGGACGTCTTCTCTTATACGTACTTATCCCTCGACTCTCGTGGACATAATAAAATCAAATTATGCTTCTTTCTTCTTAGCTCGGTAGTTCATCAATCATTTTATTTGTTCGTATCTCGACCCTATTGTAATGTGACGTTGGCTTTCGGTGATAAACATTAGTAATGCAAATATTTAGTCATATTATGTAATATTTATATCTCCTCGACCACCGATATTTCATGATAGAGACCGGAGTACAACGGCTAAGTTATTATTGATTGAAAACCACACGTTTTTTATTACAAACGTTTTTCATTAACGATACGATTCTGGTTTCAAAGTATATCGATTACAACCAGGGCTTGCATTTGAAAAAAAAAATTTGTTTTACATTATTTACACTCAAAACGTTATACAAATTCTGAGTTAATCGTTATTCAAAATTTAAACGTTATTTTAATTTTGTGTTTATCGTTATTCAGAATTAAAACGTTATACAATTTTTGCGTTTATCGTTATTTAAAATTCAAAAGCATTTAAATACCTGTTTGAAATGTACACAGGCCGAAATTTAAAAGTGACTATGACCTTTTTTGGGGACATAATTTCCCTATTCTGAGTTTTAAGTAGGTATTGTATAATTTTATTTATTTTATTATTTCGTTTAATGGTATACAATATATACTGTTGTGCGTTATGTTTTGTTTAATGATATATCATATATTTTGTTCATCGTTTTCCATTATAATTACGTTTACAAATTTCAATCGTTTTTTATTAAATAAAATGTTATAATCATAACGTTTTTATAACGTTTGCAAGCCCTGATTACAACTGCAGCCACACTGCCGTTAAACATTTTTCGTATCTTTTTATTCAACATATTATTATTTTTTTTAAATAATATAATACATGTATAATATAGGCATTATAATCATGTTAATACTCTGTGTATTTTGTATTAATATTATATTTATGAACGCCCTTCTTATTTGATTATTGATTTAATAACTGATTAATAGTTTAACCAAAGAAAATGAAAATTATAAATTTATAGATACATTTGATTATTAAGTTTTACTTGTTTTACATCATTTTTAGTTTAAGACATTTTATGTTTCGATATTTTATTTATACATTTAAGCTTTAATACAGATTCTCGATAGTGAAGTACATAAAATATATATTTTCATGTAGCTATTGCTGTATAATATAATATTTAATAATATGGTAGGTAGGTCGATGTTCTTCACACAGTGTTTTTAGCCTTAGTGTTCTTAGAATATCGTACTTCGATGGCTTAGAGCAAAGATGTGGAGAGTTTAAACTTACCTATACTCAGGAGGTTGATAACAACATTTTGAAAACTGTAACTAATCTTGTAGACAATCATGATGACCGTTATGTGGTGTAACAGATTCCGCTGGCACTTTAACGTCCATTTTAATTATATTTTATAGTCAATAGTTGTATACATTCAAAATAAAATAGAAAGTTAAATTTAACAAATAGGCTGAAAGTTTACTTAAAATTTATAAGTTAAGTTATTAATATATCTATAAGTGCATTTTAGTGATTTTGTATTTTTAAATCTGTTAAAAAATTAGTGTGCACTTGACCTATTATTGTAAAAATCAATCTAATTCTCAAGTTAAACATTTTTTTAAGTACAATTATAAAGGTCTTCGACAAATTTATGTTTGTCAGAATATTTAGTTTTGATCCTTAGCTCTTTTTATTACTCTTTTTTTCTCTTTCTCTAACGGATTAAATAAGGACATAACATATTTATAGAGATTACAAATAAATCTGTTTTTTATTGAATCATGCACTAAACTAACTTTCACCATCAATATATTAAAATTTTTTAAAAAGCCATCGACTTACCGATTATAATTATATGTAACATGCATTATAATATAATATAATGTTATAGCATCTTAATAATAGAAAACCTTATTCTAGGTTCATTCGAGTGATGACTTTCGTATTTCAAGATATCTTTTGTTGTAATTCGTTTCATGTTATAAACAAATTTAAAAATCATATACATCTACGCTAGAGAAGAAAATTCAACCAAAATTAAATTGGTAATTTATAGTTTATAATATTATAATATGATAAAATGATAGATTATAAATATTTTCAGCCAATTCTCATACGACGTGATAAAAAATAAGTTTTTATTTCATTTTTTTTTTTTACTATATAAAAAAAACATTCTTGGTGACTATATCTATTGGTCAAACATTATTTATATAAGCAAAATTGATTATGTATATACAATTAAAGTATTTGACAGAGATATTTAAATTTTTTTATATAGATAGGCTTTTTTTATGTATTTCAATAGGTTAATTAAAGTGGTTGGATCCGAGTTAAAAGTTTCATATATGTGTGTGGAGGAAGAATTTCTTCGCGTTCTGGTTGGAATTTGAGGCATTCAGCTAATAAGTGTTTAATAGATGGGGTACACCACAGGTGGTGCAGGAAGTTATTCATCTTTTGACATCAGGTATCCGTGAATTAGTGATAAGTAACCTACTTTTGAGTCGGTTTATTATTGTCTTGTATTATCTGGTGTATTATTTAAGAGGGAGGGGATGTATGGAAATATTGACCTTTTGATTTCGTTTAGTTTTGTTGGTATTTTTTGCCACTTTTTTTTGCCATGTACTTTTTATCTGGATAAAGAGACGTAGCGTATTGATAATAATACAGTTATTATTGCTATTCAAAAACGTATTTTAGTTGGCTGCCGCTTTTGTAATTTTGTCAACATTAATTGCAGACGACCATAAAAAGGATATCTTTTGTCTTGGCACTTGAATACAATTGAAGAACGATTCAAATATTTCAATAGGCAATAGGATTAAATGAATAAATTATGTGAAAATGATTAAAATATTTATGGATAAAACATTTTTACTCATTTATTTAGATGACTGATGAGGAATAATTTCGATGATAAACACTTGAATACAATAATAGTATTGTCATTTGGAGCTTAAAAAACTTAAAATTTGCTTGAGTAACCTGTTCACTGTTGGACAGTCACGAGAAATTTTACCGAGATACGGAGTTAGTGAGCGGTGTAGAAAGGCGTTATCCTTGAAATACGAAGCTAAAAAATGATCAAAAAAAGCCAATCGGATACTCATGCGGGAATAATGGACCATCCCATAGGGTAGTTATTAATGGAATAATTAATTAATGATTTTCAATGGGGTACTAGATGCTTGTGTTACATGATGGCTTAGAATTTCCCTCCCCTTCGTAAACACAGTAATGTTTTTATTACTATTGACATAGCGGTGAATACTGCAGGGTTTTGAATATGCAGACTGAAAATCACTACCTACTACTTTTCTCTCAGTATTTGGTGAATAGTTAAAAAGGTGTAAATACCATCATTACTACACATCGTGAATAATATAAAACCAAAGGACTAAAAGAGCAAAGTTTATGAATCTTGTTAATTTTTTATCTACGCAATATCATGAAACAGGATAAACTTTTCCGATGAAAAATTATGTTAGACTGTTTCCAATCATGCATCATGCACTATGCAGTATTTTATTGATAAGGTTGATCAGGAATCCATTTAACTGTTGAAATAATTGTATTTTAAAATTGTTTAGGCTTTGAAAAACTCAAGTAACTACTAATTTGTATAACTAGTGTACGACACAAATATCATAAAGTAATCAATAATCGTCAAAAAAATATTGTTAGAACTAAATAATATGATTAGAAAATTCAGATTACAATAGTTATACTTTTACAAACTCATTGAAACTAAATATTTTATATTAACATGTATAGTCAATACAAGATCAGGTATATCGCAATAATTATGATATTATTATGATATACAACGCAGATTGCTTCAACTTCTCAAGTCTCCTTTTGCGAACTTAACTGCCTTCCGTCATCGGTCACTGGACGTTTTTCGGTAAATTAAGTTTTGTTACAAGTCCAAAGCAATTTTAGATTGTGTCTGTATGACTGTAAACTATATACATACACCCGATTAGCGGCTTAACTGTTGGCTTAGGTTCAATTTATGGATGGCTAGTTTTGAACTCAACTTAAAAGCCATGGAAGTACGGGAGAAAACGAATTAATTAATTTGAAAACATATAACAGTTATACAAACTGAGATAATAGATAATAATTACTGGTATTATTTACAGTAATTACGATAATTAAGTTTTTATTTATTTTTTATTGGATTTCACGTTAATAAATTATTTTACATATGCGCAACCTTTGTCAATCTCTGTGATACCGCAAAGTCTACCAATATAAAATTTAAAAATACATGGTTGCTATACGTAGATACTATACGTACGATTCTGTAAAGTGTACATGCTGTAATACATTCACATGTTTCTAATATATTTTTTTTTCTATCAATGATTTCATTTGAAATTATTATTTATTTCACTTTTTATGCCTGCATTTTCTGTTTTTACCAAATACGTCTATTTTAGTCAAGAAGTATACACAGCCATAAATCAAAAATAATTTAAAAAGTAAAATGAAAACATGGATTAGAGACATTAGAGTGTTTGGAGTGCTTAGATTTGTGATACAGATAGAAAGTTATACAAGTACTCAAAAATGCTATATAGTTTATATTTTATACGCCCCATAGAAATTTCTAATATCATACAAGCACTTTCAAACTATTTTTAATATAAAATTATACGAAATATTGAACAATGTTAACTTTTAAAGAAATATTTTAATAAACATTGTCCATTTTAAATCAATTATAGTCAATTTTAAGATTATTGGCCCAATGCAAAGAATGTATTGATTTTACAACTTAACATTGGTAAAATATTTTTTAAAAACTGGTTTCTTTTGATAAATCATCTCCATTACAAGCATAGCTTAAGGAGGTGAGCAAATACATATAAAATGTGTATAAATTATGTACTGTTATGTTTGCGAAATTACATAAATACAAATACAAATACAAATATTCATAAATCACCAAGCTTTAATTTGAATATTGTTTTATACCAGTATACAAGTGCAGTAAATAATAATAGTACAACATAATAAATCATATAAAAATAAATACATTGAACTAAATAAAGTTGGTGTAAACATAAATTATTTAATACAATAAAATAATTAATCTTTAAACTTACACTTGTATAATTATATAGGTAATATAAAAATGAAATGCTCTCTTAATGTAATATTTTTGGAAGTGCAATAAATACAATACTATAATACGTGTTTATTATATTTGCAATTTATATATAATTATTTATTTTTACAATTGAGTTATAAAGTGCGTTAGTACATTTAATATTCTAGAAATTCGAAAATTTTAATAGCCCAATTTGCATATTAATATGATTATATTTTACCGTATCTCCCCATATAGTAAAAACTTCAAATGCCGTTATCGTAAGTCTTCTTTTTAACTCATATCATTGGTTCTTAAAAGAATTTAAAATTAAAAACGGTTTTTGACAAATTAAAATGGTAAAAGTCTGCATTGTCTGAAAGGTTTATGCACACATCAATAATTATTGTGAACAAACACCAGTAAAACAGTGAATTCGTGGTTTAAAGTTGTAAATAGAATATGTGCCTAAGTTAAAATCGGGACGTGGATACACGTGTCTCAGACTCTATTACACACATAAAAATAATCAATACACGCGTATTTATAGCAGAAAAGTTTATATATATATTTTTTTAATTTCAGTGGATAGACAATGAGACACTGTTAATCCGAAATGATGAAAAAAAAGCTGAAGCAAATTAGTAGTATTTAACTAAACAAAAGTATTTTGAATCATTGTAAAATATTAAACCACTGCCTGTATTACTTGATGACGAAATGGCGATTATGGAGTCATTACATTAGGTTATAATCATAAATTGTACTATGTTAATAATAATTAATTATATATATATATTGTATTTTATTATCTGAATAACTCAGCTTGATCGTGTGCTGATGTTTTGTAGTATTTTAGTGTAAAAATATGATTCGTAAATAGCGTTTTCCATTTTTATCTTTTTTAACTCCCTTAAGAGTAAAATTATTGATATCTTTTCATAATCAACGGATATCATAAAAAAAAACTACTGACAAAATATCATTCTCATAATTTCAGTGGTTCCGGCAAGGTGATGTTGTATTAGTGAGTCAGGTCGTCAGGATAAGACATGTTGATCTTTCAAATAAGTATATTAGTATTTCAGAATATATATTATAGATATAGATATAGAAATAGATTTATAGATTATTATCTTAAAAATAATATACATAATGACCGTACATCGCCTTGTTGTCGTCACCATCAAATCGGCAGTAACAATATTGACATTTTATATTGTTTCTGAATCGGTTACGAAGGGTGTATAAGGAGTGGACGGTGGCATATTGACGAAGGATTAACCGATTAAATTCTGTATGAGTGAAAAATGTTTCAACACTCTTAACATTGTATTTTAATAATTTAGTTCTGCCTTCGGATCAGGGTGATGGTAGAATCAACTAATTGTTCTAAAGAAATATTATAAGTTATGAATTTATGATTTATAATTTCTTTTGCCAATGAAAAGCTTCTATAGCAGTTTTTCATTGAAAAATATAATTTTTGAGAATTTTTCAAAGATCCAAAAATTTTTAATAGTATAATATATTATGTATTAGAAACATAACAAAGACGTCAAATTGAATGATATTACAAACATGAATCTTATTTAGGTTTTTAGATTATAAGAAATAAATGAAGTTTTAAAATGTTAACATACTTCTGGTGACTTTTTCATTTAAACATTCCTCACTTCTTACTTTTGTACATGATAAAAAATTATTCTCTGTTGGATTCTAAATTATGTTATGGTTGTTTTATTTTATTTTTCTATATAAGTTAGGTAATGTTACTCTATCGACTCTTATTACATCTAGAACTTCTAGTATTATCAAATTTGAAATTTGAAAGGAAATCATAAATTAATTTATGCTTTGGAACCTTTGGAGGTAAAGAACCCTTACTTGTAAATGGTATAAAAACCCACTTTTAAACTTAATATGAATTCTATTGACAGGTTTGCATACCTTAATATCCATAGGTAAATAGATAATTTTCAAATTATTATTTTGAGATTTAATACACTACCTTGTCTTTTATAATGAGGATAAATTGAATATTATTATAAGAATATCATGCAGTTGTTTAGTGGCTCATTTAATGCTTTCTATCATTTAAGTACCTAATACTGTTTTATATAAAATTAATAAGTACTGAATGCCGATGAGTATAGTAACATTTTGTTCAAAGCGATATTTGCTTTTTACTAATATAAAATATCATGTTATAACTTTTATTATTTTTAATAAAATGTTCTATTTTGTAAACATTTAAAATATACTATAAATAATGATAAAAAGATTACATCATATGTATTAAATAAACTGAAATTCTAATCCTCTTATTTGATACGTCATAGCTTTTTTCCAAAGCTTGATATACAGAATACTATTTATGCGAGAGAAATTATACATTTTTAAAATTATACATGGCGTGTAGAACTTAAAAGGAAAAAAAAAACTTAAATATATATAGAACATGAATTTTAACTGAGTTTCAATGAGTTTCAATATTACGGTGTTAGAATTATCATCCATTAATATTACTTTGATATTTTATTTCATCCCTTGTCTGATGTTGCGGTAGATTATAAATGCTAAATGTTACATTTACAGATTATAAAAACTGTAGGTGCTTACTGCTTAATGCAGTTTTTAAAACGATATAAGCCGTAGCTTGTGATTGATGTATAATCCCGAATAAAAATAGACAACACATTAATAATAAATGAATAATTAATCAGAAGGCGCCTAAATGAATATAGTGTTGTGACCTTTTGGTCTAAATAATTGTAATTTATTACTGTATAAAGTGTCACCAATGGGTGGCTACTTAAACCCTGTATTTTAACATTAATGCAACGTACTGTATCACTCCTCATGTATGCTTATTATAAAAAAAAAAAATATATATACAGATTGTATATAATACAAATAAAAGATATAAAAATAAAAAAAATAATCAACTATCTAATAATAATACAAATAAGTTATCCTGATATTGTTCTGAAAGAAAAAAAGACAAAAAAATACAAATAAAATAATTCACCTAGGTATAGATTAAATTGAATAAACTATAAGATGTGGTACTTTAATACTTTACACATTATATAATATTGTAAATTTTAACATTCTTGGTAGATCAAACAAAAAAAAAATAAATCAAAATTATTTGAAGAATCACCATTTAATAACAACATTATAATAATTAAAGGGGCATATAATTTTGCTTGTTTAGTGAAGTAGTACATACAATTTTACGTCATTAGTCACAACTGATGTGCATTGTCTTTTTTCATCTTTTCGTCAAAAAATGTAAGATAATGTTATAATATTGTATTATGCTATATTATAATATTATGTTATATATTATGTGTAAGTTTATCACTTCAAGTGTAAATATAGTAGAAATTATGAAGACAATATTTTATGGATTTTGACAGTTTATAGATTACTAAAGCTTCTATGAAATCTATATGAGTCGTGTCCAACTTTCACGGACACATATATTAGACCATCTATGCTAAGGTTCTTAGTGTTATTTTAATTATTTCAACGATATAACGTCATGTTTTGTGAGTATTACAATTTCTCCTAAATACGAGTATGGATTTAAGTCGAATAAAAACTTCTATAGGGTTTAACAAATAATAAGAATTATTTCTTATATTTTCTCCGTTCTTGATGTATAAAAACTATTGGTTTTAACCGTAAAATAGGCCAGACATTAATTGCGCTCGACGAAGGGGAAACATTGTTAATTGTGCTCGACATTTTCACTAATAATCGTTTTTACGAGAACAGTATACATTTGTTCATAAGCTGAAAAACTTAAAAACAGCAATACTAAATATCCAGCTCTGTATCTCATCACACCATGAGTCTAACCGAATTAGGAGTCTCAGAATTTTTGAAATTTATTCTCACATAAAATATTAATTACGCCGATATTTTTCTTCTCTTTTTAATTTTTTTGCGTAACACTCCGATTTCTTTCATGTTGGAATTTTTTTTTTAAGACACGCACATCAAAATTTATAAGGTTAGTATTTACTATTAATTTTTATGTACATTTAAATCTGCAACTAAATAATTTTATTTTTATTTATAAATCTATAAATATTAGGATGAGCTACGTACCTAAACATTTTATTAAAATGTCTGTGAAATTATTCACATGAATCATTTGTTCTTGATACTTATTGTATTATAGACATCAACACAATGGACATAAATTACTATACCTAAAATATAAATCGAAAAATGCAGAGTGCATTTAACTTCTTACTAACATTTAATACTGTACCTACCTGTGCACCATGGACACAATTAACAATCGACCATAAATGACGTGTTATAAAGTGCAGCGTAGTATTATATATACATATATAGAAATTGTGCAGAAAAATCATACCTTTATACATTTTCAAAAAATATTTTTGTAATAGTTTTTCTATTGAAATCCTTCAATATTGTGCAATTTGAATAAGGTTACATTTTGAATTATTTTGGATTGTTGAGAAAAAAATAAAAAAAAACACTGAGTCTAGATTAGATACACTATGACGTTTGAAAATGTTATAAAATAGATATTTTTGCTTTTGAAAAATAAATTAAATTTCTAATTATATGAATTCTGACCAAACGCGTTTAAATATAAACATCTCATTAAATTAATAGGAAAAATAAATTAACAAATGTATTGAAATATGCACTTTCCGTATTCCCCATTTATAATATTTGTAATGTTCAATTTAAGTGGTACAATATTATACCATTTGAATTGAACATATGATGAAACATTATATTTGTGTACATTTCCCATGATTGCTTTGAATATATATAGTTTCTATTATTAAAATGCATTTCATATTAAATGGAAATATCTTTCATACTTTATTAAATATTCATGAGCTGTTTGATATTTAAATCTAGGAAGATGCAATGATTTTTAAACTAAAAATGTACTTTTTATAAATATAATTCTTAAATTATAGATTTGAAAGTAGTATTATCATCGTTTGTACAATTATAACCATAGTTATCTATATTAAATAAGGATAGAAACAGGATTATTATAAAAATGTGTAGTCAATATGTAGTTCTTACGAAATTCCTACGTTAACAAAATAACTTGAATTTTGATACATATACATATAAAATACAAATCGGCTCCGAAAGTTTTTATTGCATTTAATGAGATCAGATGAACAAATTTGTGTTGAATATTTTGAAAATCGTATTTAAGATCAACTATAAATAATTCGATTTAAAATTTTTCATGTAATCAATTTTATTTATTTATTTTTTTTTTGATTTATTGATTAATTAATACATGTTAACAAATTAGTTTTACAAATATTAACGATTTATTTTTTATTATTATACTCAAAATGGCCATCTCAAGACTCATTAATGATATTTTATTTTTGTCAATCCATAATGATGTAATATCATCGGATAGATCTGTAGATTTGAAACATTTGGCTATTTTTCACATTGTTAAAATGTTGGTAGGTACCTGTATATTAACTATGTATAATACACTCACGTGATTTCATGATTTAATCAATTATTTTAATATGTTTCGTTATAACTTACAGTTTCCATATTAATGTGTCGACCATTCACTAAATATCATGATGTGTGGTATTACCCACGTCATTCATCTAGACCCTAGATTGCGGTTTCGTTATGGATCATCAAAATCCTAGGAGTCAGCGACATTCCGAATAATAATTTATCATCTGTTACACTGTTGGTTTTATAACTTTTGAAATAAATCCATCCGTATAAACGAGTAGATTAATTAAAAATTATAATTTTAATCTTAGAGAAAATAATATTTTACCAACACTGGTTAATTTCGTTGGGATTTTCGAACATGTCAATGACGTTATTTATGTATTAGACGTGGTTATTTTAATTATTTTCTGCGAATCACTCATTCTACTTGGACTCAGTCTTATCGGTCCTACCGCACGTCAATAACCTCCTTGACGAGCTGAAATCCCGCGCCGTCCGGCGTCGTCGGTGTGGAATCGGTCAATCGCGGAACAAAACCCGTAGGCACGTCGTACAACTTTAAGATACCGTGTAATACGCTGGTACGCGGGTAAGATGAGCTACCGCGGTATATGCAATTTTTCAATCGCGTGATGATCTACTGTGTGTAATTGTAGGTACCGTGTTCTCGGATCATGTAACCACGGTTCAGCACACGTGTGAAAAGTTGAATATTTTCAACTGTACTCCGGTATACTTAGGTAGCGTATAGATGTTAGTTACGTAGTCTACACTGTCGGCAGTCTATGCTATGATGGTGCCGGTAATACCTTTAGTCGTCTTTGCCGTTTCGTCCATGTCACGGATGCGTCGTGCGTTCTCCGTGGATAAACAAAAGACTGTACTTGTCGTGTCCGTCCGTCCACCGACGTCACCGCCACCGCCGCCGTCAGGTCCACCGAACGATTGTAATTTTTATTTACTTATCACCGTTTATTAATGAATTGTGTTTGTGTGCTTTACGTAGGTCGATTCACGCGTCGCGCGAACGTTTGTTTTTTTCTTGTTTCACCGTTTCGGCAAAGCGCGTTGCCGTGTACCTACACCATGTAATATTGACGTACGCCATTCCTGTTGCCGCAATAGTATTAACAGTTTGCACACGCGTCGTCAAAATAATATTACGCGCGAATGTGATACCGTCTTTGACGAAACCTTTCTCGTAATCCTTTGCGCCGTGATCAGTGCCTACCGGTACGTGTGGTCGCCACAGCTCTACATTTTGGAGGTAAGTCATCGTCACGATATCGTAAATAAAAAAATAAAAAATTTGGTATTTTCATCATCTTGCTGTTATAATTACTATCATAATTATTATTACTACTTAGGTATTATAGCTATACTTTGTTTATTATTGTATTATAGTATTAAAGTAGGAAAATTATTGTATTAAAACCATATCCAGGTAAAAAAAGATATTATATGAGTTTATCAAATAAATATAACTATTTACTTAACTTTGATTGAAAAAAAGAACAATCCCGGATACTTCAACCATTTTTAGAAATTTTTAATTTTAAAGTTCTTAAAAGTTCAAGATTATTTGCCAGTTTATCAAATGAGTGAGCCAAACGATTATTGTCTAATTTGTGTTATAGAATGTTAAAAAACTTTAAGTGAATTGTATCTTCGTTACGAAACGGAAGACTGATCGTAAAGAACGGTGTTTGAGAAACATTACTCTGCATAAAAAAATTGTTCACCTCGTTGTTAGTTTGTCGTAAGTTTATTTACGATCAACATTCATGTGAAAACCATCTGAATAAAAATTATTTTTCGCATCAACCGTAGTTTTGAAACCTAACTATATTAAATGTAAAAAGTATATTGGTATGAATAATGATAGGAAAAACCACAATAAAGGTAAAAAATTAAATAATTTTAATTTAAATACGGTCATAAATATGTTGCGTATAGTCAGCCGAGGTTCAAAATCAATTAAATGCGCTGTAAAATTGCACAGATTCGTTCCAAGTTTTTTGTAATGTCAACATCATGTAATTTCTACACATTTAATGTGTAAAAGGTAATACATACTTACCTGATTACAAATGTATGTATAGGTATGTATTAGTGGTAAACTCTTTTTGCACGATCAGTTTGACATAATGGAAAACAATTATCGAAGAAAAATTAGTACACATTTACTTGAATTCGTCAAACACGTCATCACGTAGGAGTATGAAATAAATTGTATTACATAAATATAAAATAAAGATGTACGAAATATATATTGTATAAATATATTATATTTACATACTACCTTTCGTTACCCGGCGTTGCCGGGAGTTTAATTTGCCAGTTATATGAATTATGAATATATTATTATATATATTATATATAATTATTATATATGCTTCAGAAATTCTGACTACTGGATTTTTTCTATTTTAACTCTTTTTACCCTTTTAACCCCCTTTAGAGGTTGAAGATTTTATCTTAGTGGATGTTTACGTTATAAAATGAAACTATGGACTAAATTTCATACTCATAGCTTTAACGGTTCCGGTAAGGTGATGTTTTCTATTTCATCGAATTTTCTACAAATCTTTTTTCAGACTACGTTTAAAATGAGCTCGATTAACAGTATTCATCAAATTTGAGAATAGTTTAGATATTTGTGTATCACTATACTACTCGCTGAGAACACGTATATCTGTGTTTCATTCAAAATTATTTTTTTATTTTGGTGATTTACCATATTGGCATAATATTATATTTCAAATACGTATAACTAATGCAACCTCGAATGCAACAATTTTACATTCGTTACAGAGATCATATGTTTCCGAGTCAAATGAATTATTATTATTTTTTTTTTATAAATAAATGTTTTCTCGTAATATTTTCTTGTTATTATTTCGATGTACACATATGTTTTAATTTTTTAACACACGTAATGTAAAAAAAAATAAAAACTTATATTAGGAGTAATCTACGCATTTTCTTTTCTAAGTAGGTAATACTGGTAGTAGTTTGACTTACGTGTTAGCAGCGAGGCTACAAGGATGACACGAGAATCACTATTTACTGTGAGGAAAAACAGACTAGCTTTTCTCTAATGCGTTTGCTTTATCTTCTGCAAACTTTACTGTGTTAGAGCTTAGTGTACCGTAGCTATAACCTAGAAGTTAGGTAAAAATACTATCATCTAAAACACAATACGTAGTATAAAATCTATGCATAGTATATAATATATCTTTCGGCAACAATTATTATTTTTAACTAGAAACGCTTATACACAATAATTTACCTTAAACATTTTATTTATCATAATTGAGTATTTATCCTTATGCATACCTTACCTGATGTTATTTACTAAGTATAAAATAATTTTTAACAGGATATTATATTTAGACATTTGTGTGGAGAAGATGCATGTAACCAATAAATGATATAATATTGTTAAAAGAAAATTAAAAGAAAATACCACATTTTAAAACACACCCAATGTTTAAATAAGTTATTGAAAAATAATAATCTTAGATTCCAAATGAGTTAATGAGTTAGTTAAGAAAAAATTTTGGACTTATAAATTAATATATTTTATAGTGCCACCAATAGGCGTAACTCCAGTTTTTGAATTGGAGGAGCATCATATTAGGGTTGCCACCCATCCTACATTGGACAAGATAGTCTTATATTTGAATGATTTGTCCTATGTTCAACAAATCTTTAAACTTTTTGCAGAATAATCCTAATTTTATAAAAATACTTATTCATATTTCATTATCATTATTTATTTAATCTCATTAATTTATTAAATTGTTATTTTATATATTTAAATATATATTTGCAATTAATTTACATTATATACTATACGTCTATCTGTACGTTGAATTTTCTAAGTTAAAAGTATCAATAAGCTAATATAATCAAACTGATATAAATAAAAGCACCGGATAGGCATCACTCTGCTGTACAGCTGGGGGTGGAATGCACCTCGTTCATTACAATTTACAGTGGATTTGTTAAACTTGAATGAGTTGAATGCAATGACACCATAGTGGTGGGCAACGATATCGATATTTCGATACGATATGGATATCGTGACACAATTTCGACACCGATATCATTCTATAATTGTATGATTAATTGCGATATCGAGAATAATGTTTTTCAAGAAAAATACATTGTATTTATTAAATACTATTTGTAGGTTTTAAACTATAATAAATAATAATAGTTGTCAGCTGATAACGTTTGGTTCTCGTATTCCGGTGAAATGTCAATTATTGTATACTAATAATAATTAGTGGTGGGCAACAATATCGATAATTCGATTCCATACGAAATTATATCGTTGCCCACCATTATTATTAATAATCCATTATAATGTTATCTGAAAAGGAATATTTTGCTGACTTTTAAGAGGAACACGGTATAGCTATTAGCTAGTGTTGGGCAATGATATAATTTTGTGTATAGATAATAGGTATTGTTAGGATTTTTCTGTAATACACAGTGTAATTTGTGTCGGCGGCGCGAACCTTTTTTGAACATTTTTGACATTTATTTAGTGATGAGTGAACTAAAATTGGTGCCTCTACCTGGGGCTAGGAGTGAAATTTGGAAATCATTTGGTTTTAAAATAAATGATAGTGGTATTATAATAGATAAAAAAAGTATTCTGTTGAGCATGTAAGAGTTCAATTGCTTATAGTGGAAATACATCAAATTTAAATTCACATTTACAACAGTGTTTAAGTGTGAAAAATTACACTAGCAGTATTGCGACATATTTCAAAGGACCAACAGCGAAACTACCTCTGAACAGTAAAAGAAACAAGGAACTTACAAAAGGTTTGATAAAGTTTATCGTTAAAGATCTAAAACCCTTGAGTTTAGTAGAAGGAGAAGGCTTTCTTGAATTTTTGGATTTAGGTATTCTCGAGTACAATGCACCTAGTAGACGAACAATATCACGGTTAATTGATCATGCCACACTTTTGGAAAGGGATAATTTTAAGAAGTATTTATCAAATATTTCTTATAGTAGTTTGACCATCGATTTTTGGACTTTCAATTCAAATAACAGTTATTTAGGTGTAACTGGTCATTTTATTGATATCTGGTCCTTACATTCACGAGTTTTGGAAGTCATCGAAGTACCCGAATCACACACTTCTATAAGTATAGTAAGCAATTTAAAATCCGTTCTTAAAATCTGGGATATTGAAAATAAAGTAGTGGCTTTTGTTTGTGATATTGCTGCGAATATGGTTAAAGCGATTAATGATATGGATAAATTTAATCTGGTAAGGTGCACAGCTCATTTAATTCAACTATCTGTAAATGCTGATCTTAAAAATGATATTACCAAGGAATTGATTAATAAGTTAAGAAAGATAGTTGGATACTTTAATAGAAATTCGTCAGCTCAAAGTGAATTAGAAAAGGAACAAGTTAAATATGGAGAACCACAAAATAAATTAGTGCAAGATTGTGTCACAAGATGGAACTCTACATGCAATATGATAGAAAGTGTTATAAAACATAGATTCTCAATCAATTTCGTCATATCTAAAAATAAGAAAACTGACGAATGGTTCATTACATCAGCAGAAGTACAAAATTTAAAAGATTCGGTTAAATTTTTAGAGTCTTTCAAGTCTATAACTAATACACTCGACGGAGACAACACGTAACGGCTTCCGTAGCAAACCGTTTGATTAAAAGTCTTAATATAGTTCAAACGTGTGAAACTGATTCTAACTTTATAAAGATAGTTAAATTGTGTATATTATAAGACTTGAAAATTAGACGAGAAATGATGAGCGCAGTTTTATCTAAAGCAGCTGCGTTTGATCCTAGATTTCACGAACTAAAATTCATATCCGATGAGCAAAAAACTTTGATTTGGGAAGAACTTGAAACTGAAATTTGTGAAATGAATCCACAGAGCCAGGAAATTAGAAATGATCAAAATAAAGCAAATGAAATAGAAAATGTTATTAGCTCGGATGAAAATAATCCACCTTCCAAAAAAATGCGTTCATTAATGGCTGATAGCGATGATGAAGACGAATTCTCGATTGGTTTTGAAACTCCGATGACAGCATCAAGGCAACTACAAAAATACAAGAATATAACTACAAAATGTCATCGTGATGAAGATCCACTTAAATGGTGGAAAGAAAATTCAAATTTATATCCAGAAGTCTCAAAATTGGCAAAAAAATACTTGTCGATAGTCGCGACTAGTGTCCCATGTGAACATCTGTTTAGTGAGGCTGGCAATATAACTTCAAAGAAAAGAAGTAGTCTATCTCCAGACCGAGTTAACAATCTTCTCTTTTTGAACTTTTATTATAAATCCACTAAGACATCAGACCACATTTTGGTAAGAACATACATTTTAACTTTTTAAATTTGAATTCAAGACAATATTAAATTATTAAAATAATTCTAAATTTATTTTCTAGGATGCAGCTATCGGGTTTGATTTTTGAACACATTTAAGGAGAAGTTATTTAATTGTAATTAATTAATTAATTTAATAGTAATTAACTAGGTAAAACAAATGTTTAGTAAATAGTTTATTATTAATAATTAATAAATAAAAAGTATGTAATGTTAAATGTGTATGATGTTAAATATTAATTAGCTTAATAAAGTAAATTCCTTAGTGTGATATAAATTTAGTTAAATGATTAAATTAATACAAAAAGTTTTTTTTGAATTTATAATTTAAAATTATATTTACGATACGATATCGATATCGTAGAAATAACGATATCGCGATACAATATCGGAAAAATCTGAACGATATCAATACAAAAAATTATATCGTTGCCCACCACTAATAGGTATCATTGCATACGGATAGCGATTCTGAACAGAGATAATATGTTGGTCTAGAATAGATATAGTCGCATAGGTATGATAATAAAGTATATTATATTTAAATTGAAATATTATAATGTCAATATTTGCTTTTTAATCGCTTATAAAAAATAATTAGGTCTATTTACTTGAATAATGTTGAAATAACAGTAAAAATAAGTAATATGGAATATTCTATTGAATTTTCAAGTATTTTGTATCAGTCAAATTGTTTTATCAACAATTATAAAAAACAAATGCAAGGAAATCGAATATTTCAAATGCCCCTAAGTTGCTTAAAAATCAGTATAATATTTTGAAAAAATATAAATTAAAGAAAAAGCCAGTCTTAACAACTGGTAAAAATTTCCAGTTTCTGTGACTTATAATTTTTAAATTATTACAAATATTTAAAATCGTTTGAGAATAAATCCATTTTTTATGTAATTTCTTACAAATTTAAATTTCTAACGGTCATACAATTTTTTTCTTTATGTCCGATAGAAATTTTTATAGTTTTTTGAAGAGTAACTTATAGAAAATCTAGTGTTAAAATTTTGAACCTCAAGTATAAAAGTATAAACAGAAAAAAAAATTATGAATTTTCAACTACAAAATAACTTACAAATTATCGCAATTTTAACATATTTTATACAAATTTGAACTTAATAGGCTTATAAAAAAAATTGAGTTAAACGATTTCCAATTTTTATTATTTGCAATAAGTACAACTTAAAATAAACCTTGTATTCAATTTTCAAAAGTTTTTTGATAGCCAAATATTTTTATCTGTATTTAAAACAGAAAACTTAGAAAAATGGAAAATTTAAACTGTCTATAAATAAGTCAAAAAATTTCAAAATACTTTGAAAACGTTACCATATATGTATAGACAACGCTAGTTTAAATGGTTGGTAAAAATTTCAAATGTATGCGGTTTTTGTTTTTGAGTTAGAGCATTTTTAAGAAAAATGAGTTTGTCAAAATGTGATTTGCATAAAATTTCCCGTTTTTTCGTAATTTTTTATCGTTTTTTTCGATGCTTAAAAAGTATGAAAAAAGTTGTATTTATACCATCTACAATCACTTTCCTTTTAGAAAAGTTGCTGTTTAAGAACATCGAATCATTTGTAACAAAACGCAAAGTCTGTTTCGCTTTTCTATATTTTGTTAACTTTTATTTATAATAAGAATAATAATAATAATAATAATACAGTTGTAATGACGGTAGCAATGGTTTACAATATACACGGTCGGTACATAATTAACAATGTTCGCTGTTGAGCTTACAAATATTCACGACATATATAGATTACGAGGAATTACTCACTCGACCGGGATGTCAGTGGTCGTACTAGGAGATTTACGTAATAAGTCCAACGTGCCGACCACAGTATGCTACGCGGTTTTGGAAACGCAGCGTCGAATGACTCCTAGTACGCACTGACACACGGATGAAGAGGGGAAAATGGGTCTTGCACCACACAGTTGCCTCGACGTAGACGTCCGGTGATGTCAGCAGCGGTTGATCGTGCACTCTTCGTATTCGGGGCGGTCACAGGGTTCGATGGTGGCGCGTTCAGCTCGGACGGCGATGGCTCACTCTCTCGACGGTGACAGGTTCTCGGCGGTACGGGTGTTGACGGTTCAGCAGCTTGCTTCCACTCTTCTGACGTGGACAGGAGGTTAGTGGTACCTGATATGACTAAATATTGGCTGTACTTTTGATACGTCATAACTAAAGTATCAGACGTATCCGCAGAGGCCAATAGATAGTACACTCAGGTACGGGGGGAATGTTGATTTGGGTCTGCTCGCGGTGCTCTTATATATCTAATAACTCTGGGTGTCCGTATCAGAAGTATTCGAATACGCTATTGCAACTACGTATGTTGCATGCGGGTTCTAATTGATCCGGTAACCGCGCGCTACCTAGCCTGACGAACATCGACAACACAAGTCGTTTCAGCCGGTTTCCACGCCGCGAGGGCGACGGCGGTATAATGTTATATACAGAATTATGTTGTGATGTTGTCTCGTTACACATTATTAATGCCAAAAAAGGTGTCGTCAGACACAAAAAAAAAAAAAAATAATAAAAAAAAACACAAATTATTATAAAACTAATAGATTCTATCACTCCGTTCAGAATCTAAGATATATTAGATACTTGCTATTACATGTTATGAATATTATGATAATTATAGTTATCATTATATTATATTCTGTTGGTTGCAGTATTGTTTCTTAAAATATGTAGTTGCATAGAAAAAAATAGTCTTTTATTCCAAAATGTGAAAGTTAACTCCCCTACTATTAATACGTTATATATTTAAATGAAACAGATCCGTGGCAGACTCTGCACCCCATACCCTCTGTTCTAATATCTTTAAAATATAAACATACATATTTATGATATAATTTTTTTTTTATCCACTTTTCTACATTTTATATAACACTTACTACTTACGCCTATTTATTAATGAAAAATATTTTTACTTATAAAAGAACATTTAGATTTATATATATATATATATATATATATATATATATACAGTTAAAGTGTTTAATTCCATTATTGTACAAAATAACTAGGTAGTTCATGAATAAATACATGAAAATTGAACTTCAACTGGTTAATTCATATAATATGTGTTCTATAAATTTTTAGTTTGATTTCCATAAAACCTATAGAATACATTAATGTATTATGATATTTTATTTATTTTAAGCTCAATTAATTGTAATTACAAATAACTAATATTTGTAAGAATATACACAGTTTTTGCCTGTTATGGAATTTAGAGTAAAGTGTTGTACAATACTGCTTTTTTCCACACTAGCTAATATATAATTTTCTTTCATTAAATTAAACTTATTCAAATTCATTCAAACTGTATCTGTTGATGTTTGAAATACCTAATTAATTGGAGACAGAAAAACCAATTATTAACAACTTGTGGCTATAAAACTGTTACTGAACTTTAGACCTTAGCAATTTTATAATAATAATACATGTATAATGGTCAACGATGATCATACGATATTATTGGACATTAGTGTCACTGATTACAACCGTAGGACATCAGATTTATCTGATTTGTTTTGATTTATTTAATTAGAGGGGCTTAACTCCTTCAATTCTCCCTCTCAATTGCACCTATGGTGCCATCACTCAATTGATTTATATAATCGAATAACATAAAAGGTATTGCTGTTTATTTATAGTTATTAGTAGTACCAATTTAACCTGCTAGAGAACAACGATTTGGTTTGTTTGACTGACACTAAATATTTTTGTTTTGTTATTTCAATTTAAAATTATTAATAAAAATATAAAATAGGTAGGTATATCGAATTTAAGCAACGTTTAATATAATTTCTATACAATTATTTTACTATCTCATATTCAAAAGAGATTTTATTAATAATTTCAATTTAAAGAAAACGTGAAAATATGGAATATGGTTCTAGTTTTTTTGGATTAAGGGTCAACGTATTATAATTCATTAACAATTCATTTCTATAGACTCTATGAGGATAATATTATATCTTAGGTTGTTAGGTATTTTAAAAATGTTTTCTCTTTTTTTTCAGTATATCCTTGTGGTGCAGTATACTCGTTTCTAATATTTATGGTTATAGATTTTCGTCATTTTATTTAATACACCTAGGGATTTAGAAAATATTTCAAATGACGCATTTTATGTTCCATCCTATTCTGTATCCGATTTTCTAAAGACGCTGGAAACTTTTTTAGTAATCCCTCTAGCCAATGAATAATCAGCATTAGTGCATGTAGGTTATTAAATATAACTAGTATAAATGTAGTATTAATACTATGAACTACAAATATCATATATACATTTGAATCATTTAACATATTATAGTCTTTTGAAAAACAAAATATTATCAAATAATATATTTTTAGATAAATATGGATTATCCATTATACAAGAATTTGATTCAAAACTATTAATATAGTTGAAATGCATAATGATCTTTGAGCTCAAGTTGAATTATTTTTTTGTTTCATTTATTATGACTTTTTAAGTGTATTTGGTTTCATATAAGTTTTTATATAATTTTATAGTAATATGATCAGAGCGATAAGCACTTTGCATAGTGTACACAAAGATATGGTAGTTCCTAATTTGCAATATCATTATTCATTAATTCATTATTCATTACTCATGGCTGTTCAAAAGTATTTCGTGTACACCTCTGAACAATATGGTTATATAAAGTGCTAACATACTTAGTGTTTGGAGAATAGAGTAAGAAATTTAATAAAACTGAAATTAAAAATGTATGTTATTATTGCAATTGAATAATTTGTAAAATAAAAGACTTGTCTTCAACCACATATTAGATTGTTGCAAATTCTCAAAAATTAATTAGGTACTAATTGCATGTTATACAATTATTTAATTAATTAATTCCTCACGTTATAAGAGGCCCAGTAATATAATGTTATACGTATTTTGTAGGTCATAGCCTGAAACACACTTTTATTTTCGTTATGGAATCTAAATATTTCAATATTTCTAAATTATGATTTTTACAAATTAGTATTGTTAAGGTACCTATCTATATAATTTGAAATCATATCCAAAGTGGTCATCACTTTTTTTTAATAAACTTAAAAAAAAATAATATGATTTTCTTGACATTACAATTTTCAATAATTATATGATAAAATATAATATGGATCTTTCATCAAGTGTTACATTCATTATACTAATATTAATATACCTATATACTAGATATTCATTTTGACTAATAGGTATGACCTATAATAATGTATTTTAAGATATAATTTCATTGTTAATAATTTTATCTTATTATGGTTATCATTTAGATGTATACGAAATCATGACTGAAGTTTGGAAACAAATTTGAGGGTAGTTTAATTAATTATTATACTATTTTATTCATAATAATAATAGTAATATTCATAATAATATAATAATAAATGTAATAATAATATTAATAATTACTAATATTCAATTAGTTAATGATCACTGTATTTTTTCTTCTTTATGATATAGATATAAAGGTACAGTATAATGTTGTGTTGGTATGGGTTGAGACTTATATTATTATGACATTTGCTGACATTTTTAAGTATTATGTAATAAAATATTTTCTTGATATTTTTGTATTTTTTTGGAACCATATTGTATGAATTTTCTGAATAATTATTAAATGTATTTGAGACCGACAATCGTGTGAGAATAAGGAAAAAATATGTAGTTATAGAATAAAAATTGATTTAATTAATTATATGTCACATAATATTATAACTATAATTGATTTGAATTTTTGAAAAAATTGTTGGCAAGTTATGGGTATTGTAGGGGATAGATTTGATAAGGAAAAAATTAATAATTGGTTGTCTAATGACTATTTATTTAATAGAGATCATTGTTTATTTTTATTGTGATAGAGTGTATACACTGTAGGGTTATAGTTTATTGTTTGCAATTTATGAATTGTAAATTGTAGTTAAAAGTTAAGCTGGATATTGAATATTGAAAATACTATGAGCTTAATTATAATAAAGACAAAGTGGTACAGTTATATAAACTATAAAGTAATATAAAATGATTTTTTTTTTACGTGTTTTTATGTTGTAATTTATAAAAATTATATAAGAGTTTATAACTTTTTTTATAAATATAATTTTTTTGAAGTTTTTATTAGTGGTCATTGAATTATGGGTCCTATTATATTTTATTAGAGGTAATTGAATCAAGCTGTTCTTTTGTTGTTGTTTGAATTTTATTTTGTGTTGCTTGTGCATATTGAGTTAGATTTTTAAATGTTTCTGCCAGCATTTTAAAGATCCATCCAAAATGTTGACAAAACAATGAGATAAAAAATATGTCTAATATCCTTGTACCAAATTTTCTTGTGTGGAACCTTACCCTGATTTTCTGATTTCACCCTATAAATTAAAGTTTCTTTCTGTAAGTCACTTGTCTTGGTTATTACGAGAGAGACTGGACTGTTGTATAAAATATCAAATTCATTTTTATCGCAACTTTTTAATAGTTAGTCATTTGTTTTTACACATGCTTGAACCGTATAATATTGATAATTTTATACTTTTATCTGTTGGTATTAATATAGTATGTTATATTTTGTGTGAATACTTGCTATTAATTTCCCAAGATATATTATACAATTATTGCTCTGTATAATTAAATTTTTTCAGGCATGTCTTAGTATATTGTTATTTCATATAGTTGTTTGTGTTAAGCTAATCAATTATATAAAAAAGGACATACAAATGAGTTTTTACCCTTTTTTTAAAATTTCATTTGATAAAGGATAAGTTTGAAAATAATTATACCTGTCTATAATTGTGTACCGCTGTGATTAATTAATCTTGTTGGTTTTTTAATGTATTGTTACCTATCTAAATGATATCTGCCTATAACTTGAATTTTTTGTATTCTTATCTTTCTACACTCACAGTTTAGATAGATAAGATGCCTTTATTCTTATGAGATGGGATTGTTTTCCAATAGTATTTTCTTTAGAGAGCTCTTTTTGCTAGTTTTATGTTTCTTTTAAATGGTCACTTCTGCATTATAAAATTTATTTTTCTTAATTTTAATGATCTGTATGTTTAGAGTCTGATAGAAGGTATTTTTATATAATATAATCCCTTTTAACCTGCAGTATCTATAAGTTTATTATTTTTTTTTGTTATATATAGAAATCATGCATAACAGTATGATATATTCTTTCTGATTTTGTTATGCATTGATGTTTTTTTTCGTTAATTAGTAAGTATTTAACTAATTTATTGTTAATACTAATTTTTATTTATAAATCATTTGAATATTTTTTTGTGTTATATGATTTTATTCTTCTTACACGTATCATGTATTTAGTATCCTTATTGTTTAAGATTATTATTTGTACTTCATAGTTCAGTTCGGTAATTTTTTGTACGATTTCAAATGACCATCTATATTTATGTGCTATCTTAGGTTTTAGGGAATTTTTCCGGTTTAAAAATGAAAACTTAATTTCTAGGCAAATCTATTATTGAATGAGATTTGTTATAGTATTTTTTTATATATTAATTGAGTTTTATCGACTATTTTTAAGAATTTTTCTAATGTCATTAAATTCTTGTAATAATTTAATTATATCATAAGGTGGATCTTTTGAGGTTATCTTACTGTATATTGCAAAACATAGTTTAATTTTAAATGTTGATGTTTGTAGACTGGAATTATATTCAAGTGTTTCATATGATAAAAAGTATGACTATCTATGTTGATTTTCAACTATTTAGATAATTTTAATGAATTACATAATATACATATACATAATAATACATCTTTAACTTTTTCTACAAAACCCTTCATTTCTTGATTTCTGGATATTATTTTGTTTTATTCATTCATTTTGGGTTACATATTTGACCAATTTTTAATATGAGTATACATTCTAGAAAACAATAATTGTCTAAAATACCTTCCATTGAGAGATTCACATTAATTGATTTTGTTCTTTTCCATTTTTTTTTTTATAATCGTTGATAAAAAAAAAAAAAATGGCTCTTACAAAATACTTGAAAATTTAATAGAATATTCCATAGAAGTTGTTCTTATTATTATTTAAAAATTATTGAAATTCATAGACCTAATTATTTTTTATATGCATTTGAAATGCAAATATTTATATAACATTTCAATTTAAATACAACATAATATATTATATAATATACCTTTCTAGACCACCATATCATCTACGTTCAGAATCGATATTCGTATACAATGATACCTATGGGCTATCATTGCATTCAAATTTAACAAATCAATTGTAATGACCTATCCTATGAATGAGGTGCACCCACCCATTATTGTACATCAGAGAAAGGTTCATCTGGATATTTTTTTTATTATTATATTGTTATATTCTAATATTGATGTTTTATTGTTAAAATTCTTTATGTATTGTATGAAAGTCATATCCAAGTATGATGGTGCAATATTCGTAAGTATTTTACTAGTTACCTACATACATAGTTATTATTAACTTATCGGAATTAGTTTTTATATTGATGTATATTGACTTTATTGGACCCTATTAATATATTATGGATCATTATTTGGACTTGATAATTATATACTAATGTTTTTGTTTATGAATCATTCAATGGGTACAAGAGTACGTCTTATATAATAACTATTAGCACCGGTATCTGTGGTTATATTGATTCGTCAATATTATTGAGTGTTCCCTATATGTATTATGCTCTTGATATATGATTTAAATTGAGTATTGACTTGTTATTCAGATTGTTGGATGAATAAGGGAAACAGTTTTTGTCACTGGACTATTTAACCAAATTATTTATTTTTTGAGTGCGGGAACAATTTAAGCAATAAAGACCTGAGTATCCTAGTTGATGGCATAATTTGAATTTTACTATTTTTTTATAATAATAGTAATTTTATCTTAAGTGATTTTTTATAGTTACAAATATGGCATTTAATAATTGGATTTTAAGCTTTAGTTTTTAATTAAGTGATATTATTATATAAGAATGGTTTTGATGCATGATTTGTTTTTTTTAATTGACTGTACAATTTTAAAACTGATGGCTTATATTTTAATAGTTTTGTCAATTGATTTTTACTTAATTTATTATTTCGTTTATTTTATGGAAATATCGAAATTTATTTCAAATTTTTCATTCTTAAGATTTAAATTAAAGTTAATTTTTTTCGAAACAACTATCATAGACTAGAAAAAATAATTTTCTTAAAATCTTATGTCCAAGGCCGTAACTAAAAGATAATAATGGTGTATAAGAAGGTGGGGTGTTATTAAGCCATGATGGATTGCTTCTGTCATGTCCAGAAACATCGGTGATTACGCTTTTCACAAGAAACATTTTTGTTAGTTCTTCCTCTTTATATTTTAATTTATTATTTATGTTCCTTTCCAGTGACAACTTTTCTCTAGTGCAATTTAGAAATATATATGTCTACAAAATCTTCTTATTTAGAAAACTTATTGTGATCAGGACAGTTTCTACGTGATAACTAATAACACAAAGTAGGCATAGTGTCATATATTCGATTCAGTATATTAAAAAGATAATTTTTGCCGTTATGTCTTACATGCTTTTAACTTAAAAACTTAAAATCTGTTCCAAATTCAATAACGGATGCATGTCAAATAATTGAGTTATGAAACATAATAATATGAGTATTATAATTGTTATTCATTAAAGTTTAATAAAGTACCCAATAAGTAATAAGTTATAACTAAATCTTTATGGTTATTACTAATAACCATAAAACAATGAGTATTCTTAGGTTAAATGTTCTTGTAGTTTTTAAACGTAGAAAGTCCTTGAGTTCATAGTTAATGGTCAATAATACAAATATATCATTATTTTTATTATACATTGATTTTATTGGACAAAATATCTATATATTTTTTTTTTGAGGTTCACATGGGATGAACTCAGTGGTAGCCTAAGCCCACTTTACTTGGACGGTTAAATAAAAAAGGACTACCTCTCCATTTAGATAAAATTAGGAAAACTCAGGCCATTGAACATATTATATTTTCTGTAAATGTGTTTTAAAGACTACTTAGCTAGTAACAAGGTAAATAATTAAGATACATTTATGAAAATTAAACACCCAAATCACGAATATTAATGATTAATATAGAAACAATCTTTTTAATTTTGTTAAGTATAACAACTTTTTATTTCTTCAAAATTAGGAATTTTGTAACTTTCGATGTTTATAAAAAATAAGTAATAGAGGTTCTATTAACTCTTAATTTATCGTTTATTTATTATTTATATTTTGGAAAACAATTTTGCAAAATATACTTGTATCTTATGTGCATGAAATAGTTAATATCAATTTATATGCCTAGTATAGATTAGTGAACTGTATGGAAATTATAGTTGAATAATAATTTCATGACACATGATATTCATCTCCTACCACTTACTACTATTTCTTATAGCTATAGACCCCAGTAGTAAAATAATAACTGAAGAGTGACCTCTCTTTATTTTTTTAATAGGATGTATGAATATTAAATAGGTAGTGTTTAAACGTAATATTTACATAATTCGATTGTTGTATACCATTCTGGTGATGTTTATTTGTGCAAAATCTGTGTTGATTTATCAAATCCCTGAATAATAACTTTGATAAACTCTAATTCGAATTTCAAAATATACTTTTATTATGAAAAATGTATGACAGTTATTCGTATAATGTTATAAGTATAAACAACAAAATTTACGCACATATAGGTATAAAAACAATTTTTGGTCGGTACGAGTTAAAACAGAATACAAAACATGTGGTTCTATACTAATACTCAACTAAAGACTATTATAATTTTTATCAAAATGCATTATGTTCTATCATCGTATTATTCCATAATAGTATGTCTGCTTTACCATTTTAATGATTTAATGGCTGACATTTATTGTTTAAAAAATTATCGTAATATGAATAAATACTAACGCAAACGCTTGGTATAGTACACTACTAATTCATAAGCTTAGTAGTACCACTGAATCATGAGTTGAAAAATCTTAAAAAATCTTAATGTGTTTTATTATTATAATTTATAATGATTATTAATGGATTAGTGAATTGGTGACCAACTAGTTTTTATGTATAAATTATGCTTTTTTTATTGAATAAATTTATACTTATGAACACAAAGCATTTTTATGATTTCGAAATTCTTAAACATTAAAATTTTATTTTTTTGCTGTCTTGAATCGATGCAAATACTGTTGATATAATCAGTTTAGTTTCTAAACTATTCCACTTTATAGGTAGGCATTAGCAAGATAATGTCATGAGTTTAACGATATATAGCCATATAAGAACACGGCCATATACAAAAGTATTTGGTGCAATATACAACTATTAGTTTTAAGATAAAAATGAAAAAAAAATATTTTCTCTGGGAATTCGGTTTATGAAATTTGGTGTTACGAAAATAAGATGAAGCATTGTAGTCGTACCTAACAGTTTTAAGATATAAATATAAATTATAAGATTTTTGAAATTCTGAGAATTGTTGTTCTATACGCCACAATACATATACTTAGAATATTAAATTTTTAAAATATTAAATACTAAAAATATTGGTAAATGGTATTTCTATAAAATAATTATTTTTGCGAAAAAAAAGAAAAAAATTAATTATTTTGAAATTAAAGAAATCAAATACATATTTTAATAATTTTTCCAGGAAGTACATGAAAATAATTTTAATCATGAGTAATTTAAACTCGGATTTAAATGATAGTTCATTTAATTTAATTTAATTTTTATTAGAACTAAGCAATGGAATATACAAAATCTATAGATAATAATTTATACAGTAAGTAATATAAATATAAAATAATCTATTACAGTTGGATAGCTTGATTGAATTACATTGTATCTATTATTACCATAAAATAATATATATGAAATCTTCAGAAAAACAATGCTTGTGGTGCTATATGATAAAATGATGCTTTAATTGGTTTTATTAGACACCGTTTAGTATTTATACAACGTATGTACATTGTTCAACAATCTTGATACGAAGTATCTGTAGTTAATTAGTTTTATAAGTGTTTACGTGTCGTTCACTTTGATAAATAACTCAAGTGAGTCTTTTCGGTGAGTTAATATTATACTTGACTGAGCGTCAAAAAAATCGAACTCGAAAAGAATTGCCTGTATTCCGATAATACTATGTATAGCAAAACGGCTAATTTTCTTTCCTTTATATCCTTTATAATTTTATAATTTCGAGTATACATTTTCCTGCGTTTTGATGGTGAGATATTGAGTATTGAATCTGAAGTCCTACGACTCTTAAACATTAATTTCACATATATAGGAATATCAGTAAATGCTTGATATGGCTTATACTAATATTGTATATTATCTCGTAGTTTGAATGAAATAAACCGTTCAAGTTATTTTCCTAGTCGGTTAAGGAATGATAGTACAAAATTTACTATAAGTATTTTATGCGACTCCTTTTATTAAACTGTACAAAAACAAATATAGATATAATGATTATCGATTTGTTGAACGGCGGCACAAATAACACCCTGCAACGTGGTGATATTAATAATTAATATTAAATATGATAAAAACTTGGTTATCCCAGCATAAACAACATTTAATCACTGATGTTTTTTACCACCATAACGTAGTGTAGCCTCGCAATTACATAAGCTTGACTGTGCTTAACAGACAAAAATTAGCAGCAATTTAGCGTCAGGTCGAAGAAAAATTACTAACAGACTATGGGGTTTCCTAAGAAATTAACATGTGTGTGATTTTATCCTATTTTAGTAAGCTGCGTTGCCCTTTATGAAGTTGCAACTGTTAGGTAAATATTACAATTTTTACTATTCAGCTTCAATATAATCAGTTTATTTTGAATATTAACGGAAGCTTATTTAAGAGTTAAGTTATTACTATAAGTATGTGAAATTATTTTTGGAATTAGCAAAAATTAAAATATAATATTATTGACAATTGTCATTTAATTACAATCGAGGTAATCGCCCCACGTAAATTATAAATTATATAATATTATATATTAATATGTATTATGTTGGCAAAATAAAAACTATTCATAATGGGTTAAAATAGTAATATGAAGATAGGTATTGCATAACTTTCATTTAGTATCATCCTGGTTGTTAAAATGTCCCTTAGATTGCTAAGCCATTTACTCATAAATAATTAACATATTATACCAGATACTAGTGGTCATGTAATATATTTCTAAAGCGAATCAAATAAAGTTCTGAAGACTGAACTTCTGTGAGAATTGAACTCAAACCAACATAAACAATTTATATTACAAAACTATTAGGTACCTATTCACGGTATTATTATAATTAGGGACCGGATTTATATGCACAAAAAATCCTCAAAATATGCTTCTAAAAATGCTGTAATATGTTATAAAATATGTATTTATTTTTAAATACGTACTTAAATATGCACTTAAAATTTTGTTTAAAACTATGTAAAAATATGTAAATGTATTATGTAAAATTATGTAACAATATTTATTAATTAATATGGTATTAAAAAAGTATAAAAAAGCTTTTAAAG
>JAIPRK010001162.1:0-43467 GCA_025469195.1 Chaitophorus viminalis
TATAATTCAATTTAAATATAAAATACTATATTATTATATACACATTTTAGACAAACATATTAACTCCATTCAGAATCGTTATTCGTATACAATGATATCTATTATTGCATTCAAATTTAACAAATCCATTGTAATAATGACCTATCCTATAAACGAGGTACACTCCACCCCCAACTGTACAGCAAAGCGAGGTCCATCCGTTTTTTTATTATTACTTTTTGATTACGTACGTGAGCTCACGCGTGCGCGTGTGTGTATGTGTGTGTCGTAAAATGATAAATGCACTTAAACTTCTATTGACTTATTGCGGTCGAGTTGACGTGAGTGCTGTTAAAAGTCCAACTCAACCTGGAGTAACAGTATCGTGCATGTAACGAATTTATAGCGGATCTATCAATAAATACATGTATGTAAAGAAAACAAGCCAATAGAACAGCTCCAAGACCCTGTTTATCACAAAAAAAGCATGAAATAAATTATCCTATTATAAGATTTAATATATACACTCAAGTGCAACTAGAAACTTTCTCAGGATTCTCTCTTTTCGTCCGCGAGAACTTGTTAATATAGCACTATTACTAGTATATATATTTGATCATCGCTATCTTAATATTCTACTATAATACCTTTTTATATTAATATATTGCATATTGCAGTTGTAGAAAACTTACAGCACTTTGTTTTATGACTATAAGGGTCGTAACTCATAAATTATCTGTGTATCTATTAAAAATACATCAATAAATCCGAGTTCATATATATGATATAATATAAGTTTTATATGTTATTATTATTTTAAATGATTTGCCATAAACATAATGATTAATTGTTGTAATACTATGCTTTAAATAGAGGTTAATTATTATAAAATACTAATATAATTTTCACGTTTACGTTTACAGTATATAAATGTTTTATGATTAAAACACGACTAGAAATGTTAAAGTATAAAAAGTATACAGCATAACATACGATAACATACGACTACATACTCGTAAGTGTGTTTATAAATATGCTTATAGGATTTTTTCTGAAGTCTTCGGATGATTTAAAAACTTAAATTGTGGCAATATAATTTTATATCTATTGCCAATTTTTACTGATCTTCAGAAAAATGCTCATATTATACTAGTTTTAAAAATGTAGTGTACTAGTGTCCATACTATACAATAATAAATATATATATATAAATGTATTAATATCAATAAAATAAAAATATTTAAGTTATATTACTATTAAGGCTTCTATCAAATTGATTATGATTAATGACCGTTAAGTATATCACTTGAAATAACATTTGTTTGTAGTATGATAAGGATCTTGTATTCATATACTGTTTCAATATTTTGCTAAATTGGTTTTTTTTATTTTGAAAATTTCAATTCTAAATATCTACTATAAAAACAGATAATATTATTATCATTGTACAACAACTTTTAAATTATATTTAATTTTATAACCAATGCTGTTTTATTTAACGTCATTTAATTTTTACTTTTATTTTTATGATGTAATACATGATATATTATAACATTTTGGGTTAAAAACATAACAAATTTTGAATACTAGATTAATAACTAACCTATAACTTAATGTTCAAAAATGTCATAACTTTCAAATCAAAGCATGCCCACACCATCTTGAGCTAACTCCTAAGCTCTGACTCAGTGGTGGTTTTACGAGGGGGCGATAGGTGAACCGCCCCCCCCCTCTTGGGCCGTGTAGAAACTAAAAATATGAATAAGTAAACAGTTTACTAAAAATCATTAAAACTGTTATTTATGTCAAGTATTAAAATAATTAAATATAGGTATTAAATATTTCTAGGGATTATGCATTGAACTTTAATAATACATTTTTTTGTATTAATAATATTATAAATTTATCATAAATTAGTTATTAAATCTTCATTGCATATTTTATTCATTCAAATATAATGCTTTTTACTTATTTCTTATTGCTTTGCTTATTTCTTAAGTGTTAATAATGAGTAAAATCTAGAATAGAAAATTATAGAATTAGTGATTTGGTACTTCTGCATATTCAAAGAGATATCAAAGTAAACACAGATGCTATTATTGAAAGATTTGCCAAGCAAAAGAAATGCAAAAGAATGTTTATTTTGTGATGTATTTGATGTTCTAAAAGTCATAATAATGTATAATTAGTACTTAAATATATACTGTTAATTATACTATATATATATATATATATATATATATAGCATAATTGTAAGTATATACAAAATATTTTCGCCCCCCCCTCTTGTGGCTTTGCAAGAACCACCCTTGCTATGACTTATGAACATAATATGAGATAGTTGATAAAAGCTAATTTATCATATTAAATCTTTCATTATATATAGTACGTTTTGAAGTCTGTGTCACTAATAACTAATAATTAATAAATAATAACATAATAAATACGATTCTTTGAGAATTTTATATTTTGTATTTATGAGATTATAATTAGAATAAGTCCCTCTTATTTGACACTCAGATGAGAATTGTACAACTCAAAATTTTGAAACAGTCCATAACTATTTTCTCCATTATCTCTCTTATTTCAAATTCAAAGAAGAATGCCAACGACATACCAAATACAATGGTTAATTAATTTTATTTAATGTAGAAATATTAAATGAAAGAAGAAATTACCTCAACCATGTATTTTTATTATTTTTATAAAAATTATTAAATAATTCCATATAGATTATCCATATTTGTTGGAACAATTAAATTAAAATTTGGAATTAATAATAAATCTACTAGAAATAAAAATTGTTTTTTAGTTATCTAATAATATTTTGAAAAATTATTTACGTTCTTCATCACCTGCTAATATACTGATGAAGTGATGACCATAGGAAATACTACCGAAATAAATTTATTTTAGTTGTTCATAAAGTATGCTTTAAAATTAGATTATTATATGTTTATATGTATTTATAAATTGTTACACTAATTGTAAAAATTGAATTTTAATGTCATTCACTAGCATTAGTTTTTAATGTAAGTCTTACACAATATATTTATATAAAGATTATTTTGTAAATGGAAGTTTTTCCATAAATAAAGAATAAAATAATAATAATAACATAAAATCAATATCATTTTATGGTGCATTTACAAAGAAACTATAAAATAATCTCGTCTGTATAGTTCGATAGTACGCGAGAAATATTTATATTTTCGTTTTTCGTCAGTCATGTGAAAACAAGGCGTAGAAAAATTGACTCGAAAACAGTTATAAATATGTTTATTTACTACACTATTTAGATACACACTATTTAACACACACGCGACCGTGGGCCATAAGTTTCATAACAACTGGAAATAGGCCGAAGTGTGAGACTGAGGCTATAAAATCGAAATATTTTTACAAGCTGCTGCTGTAGTCCAAAATGAATATAACGTCACGTGTGTGCATATTTATGTAAACATCTGTCGAATAAGAGTGTATTTCATTTTCAAATTAGATATTCGTATAGTGTAATCGCCGAGAAAGGAGAGTGGAAGAAAAAAAAAGCGTCATCAGGCCGTGTACGTATACAACGTTTTTCATCGCGCCCGCAGCGTCGAATTTGGAAATTTCTCTCATGGCGCGCATGACGGAAACCGGATAAATACGAACATATCATATGTCCGGCGAGGAGGGAGGGGGAGACACTCGGGGGAAAATCAGGTCGTATGAATAAAATCAATATAAAATAATATATACAATTGATGATCGTGTGACTGACGGATAGCTATCACAAGGACTAAAATCGTACGCTAATAACACACGCCGTGGCCACATATGGTGCGTATTACACGTGTATAAAATATCTGCTGTATTGAAGTATAGCGAGAGTGTTGTAGCGCTAAGTATTTATAAGCGCGTCGGTACGTGGTATACGAGGGAGAGAAAAAGAGAGAGAACGCGTTGATGTTGACGGTCGATAATTACAATATTATAATATACCTAGATATAAGCGATTAGATCAATTAGGTATTATTTTTTCTCTTCTCTGGAAAGCTCTCTCCACGTTGGATTATTATACATTTATACTACATTTCATATGAGGTGATATGTATATATATATATATATATACGTACGAAATGTCGGCAGCACATAATACACATTACATGTGTATTTAATACATTTGTAGATAAATGTACCCTGCGGTCGGCGGATGTTCGAACACACACGTGCTTGTCACATTGTAATACATATTATATTATACACTGAACTGAATACATTATAATCTCGAGCCCCACTGCTATTTTTAAAGTGTCCGCGGTAAAATCTTCTTGTAGAATTTCCCTTTTTTGTTCATATAAATATATAATACAGTCATCTTCAAAAACCGTTGTTATATATTTGGGTTAAGGCTTGCGTATACGTCTTAACCCATTGCAGCCTATTATCCTTTGAATTCTAAGGAAAATACGTCTGTGTTCGTCTACGTACAGCACTGTCGAGTCCCGACGAATCGAATCTGAAGCGACAGAAAAACCATAATTTGAATTCCCAAACATTGAAATATATTACATTTAAACGGAATTTAAATTAAAGTTAAATCAACTCGGCTATAACGATTGTATGTTATAAATTATAAATAGTCATCATTTTTAAATTGTTATAACAGTTATAACTAGGAAACGGATTTCAATGCAAATTGCATTTTTTGCTGAATGTCCGAAAACATTGGTTTCCAAGCAAAAAGTTCTTCTCATACATCAAAGAATTAAAAAATGTAACTTTTTTTGCATTTTTAAGACTTTAATGCATTTTTAGAGCATTTTTTTGAAATTTTTAGTGCATTTTATGGTTTTTAAGTCATTTTTTCAACATTTTTTCCACATTCATTCTAAAAAAAATTAAAATACCTAAATATGTATTATGTTACGAAATTACGAAATTATTTGCTATGAAACAAAAGGTAAAAGTATAACGAATATACCTATCTAAATCTTAGGGCCCTAAATAGTACACGTATAGCTATTAATTTTTTTATTTTTTAAGGTAAATAGAAAATGGACAGAAGATAATCGAATGTTAATTAATGAAGGTTGTATTGTATTATTTGTATTTAAATATTTTTTATTAGATTTTTCATAATAATGTGTTTTTTTTATAAGTTTTAAATTCAAAATTTTGTTTTAATTGAATATAAACCTATTTTTAAAGTTTTTTAGGGCATTTTTTAGTGCATTTTTTGATGGAATTAAATCGTATTTTTTTAAGGAATTTTTCTTGTTTTTTAAAGCATTTAAATCCGTTCCCTAGTTATAATATATAATTCATAAGCACTTGTTACCTATACCGTAAGGGTAGGAAAAATGTATAAGTATTTATATACGAACATATTATTATATTTTGAACACTTGGTTGATAGATGAAAAATACCAAGTATAGATTAAAAGCTGTAGTAAAATTTTGTTAATTTAAAAATTACAATACCATACGTAAATTAATCTTCAAATCTGAAAAAGTATTCATTCTTGCATGCTTTACGGAGTTTGGACATCGTTGCGAAAGGAAACAATATTTCAATAAGTGATAAATATCACAAAATATGTTCACAATCAGAACAAGAAAATTCTAATATGGGCAATGGGTTGGGAGTTTGATTAGGTTAGGCATCGTTAGGGCCAAATTAAGGAGTTTATCGCCAATAAGCTTGGGTTATTTTCGCACCCTTACGATGTATTCGATAAGGGAATAGTTCCAGGAGGAGGCCTACAAAAAAATATATACAATTATATTTTATAGACATAAAATCTTTAGTATTTAGAATAAAACGTATTTTATAATTAACAGAAATATAATAATATAATAATATATACATAAAACATTTTTAAATTTATGATTCGTCAAATAAATAGGTAAATAAAATATCTCGATTTAAATGCATTTTTTTTAAATAATTTGTACTAAACATTAGTTTAATTCGATTATAAAAAGTTTTTCTTTTTTGATTTCACTATTTCATTGAAAGAAATATTTTCCATGAACTCACTTTCAATAAACAAAAGTGCAAGTGCTTTATTTTATTCTGGTAAAAAGTGGATCTTAACATTTTTTTTACCCGCCCAAGAGCAGAAAATGATCTTTGTCCACTACAATTTGTGACGGTCATACTCAAAAATATTCTTAGAGCCATTTCAAATTTGGGAATAGAGACTCTATATTTAAGGGTCTTAAATGGCGCAAAAGTCATAAGCTCAGTACCCAACTTTACTTTTCCGCCTAAAATTTTTCTAGACCATATATAGGTAAAAGATAAATTCAATACTGTGCTAATACAACGATATAACATTGATCACGATTAGTGATTAATACGATTGTTCATTGTGTTTATTTATCTAGACTAGATGTAATAAAATTTTGTTTTTTATTATTTTCCAATATTGATACTTTTGGATTTGAAAATTATTATTATTATTATATATATATATATATATATAATTCAAATTATTTAATCACAGCTTCTACGTTCATAACAAATTATTTTGTGGTGTCCTCAAATTAACATAAACCGATTGGTGCCCTAGGCTGTATTCAAGCTCATTCAGCCTATTGGTTAATCAGGCCCTGGGCATCGTGAATATATGAATATTTATAGTATGTTTTAATCAATTATTAAGATTTAACTTTTTAAAAATAATATTTATCGCGATAAATGTAATCTGGTGACAGAATATTTTCTATAGCATTTTTCAATTAATTTTACAAAAACGTTATTTTTTTCCAATTTATTCGCAGAAAGAAAAAACTTATTTAAACGGCACAATTTGAAAACAACAAATTATCATAATCATATTACTATATAACTATCACTATATTTATTGTTTATATTTTAAATAGGTATTCCACATTTCTATGAAATTAGAGTAGATGATTCAGCGAAGTTACAAAGCTCAAAAAATCTGCAATAGATATTCAAAACACTGGAAATTTCCAATAACAATTATTGTAATAGAAGTAAGTAAGTACTATACACTAATGATGTATCGTGACGTGACGATGTTGTGAAAGGCGTTTTGTCATTATTCTAATGTTGTTTAAACACGACGAATAAATAAGTCCACTGAACAAAAGACCAGCGGGAACCGCGGTACGCTGCTACCGGACAACCACGCATCTTTTTACGCGCCCAAATAATAGCCGTTCGAAAAGTGTTTGGATATAACACTTGAATAAACTCGCCGTAAACAATGTAACAATATTATTGTTATTATTATTTTTGTGAACGCCGGAAGTACATTTTGTAATCGTTTTACCCGCGTATCCCGCAATATTTACTTTCGTTTGGATTTCTTCTCCGCGTGACATTTTTGTTTTGGACTGCACTCGGTTACCACCGCCGTCGCCGTTCTCCCTTTCAATCCGCGGCTGTTACCGACATTGTACCGCGGTATTGTTCTCTGCGCATCTACGATTATCGCAGTATAGGCGAATATAGTTATAATATTATTAACAATTGCATTAGCATTACAAAACGTAGGTACTTGGTTTTCGACTTTTACGTCATCACCACACGACGACATTGAGGGACGCGAGATCACGCAGATATCGCGTGGATTCGCACGAATCGACATCGAGTACGGCGCCGTCACCACTGTGCAGGAATACGCGACTGCTCACTATAATTACGAGAAAATCAATTAATTACGACGTTTTGATGAGATGGTATTATAGTATACAACACACGAGTATTACACATCTAAAAAGTGAAAACAAACATCAAAAAACATTTCGTCAAATAAAGAAAAACAACAACAACAGCAACCACGTGTCAGCGATTTGATTAATTTATTAACTATATATATATATTATAGCTACACGCATAACAGTAATTATCGCTATAATCTTCTTTAAACCGAAATTAATGTAACGTGTATCCCATGCAGGTTTACCATGTATAGGTGTGTAATAACTCAAAAATAAAGCAGTGGAGTGGTGGTTTTATATGTATAGTACCAATTCACCAATACCTGTATTTAAGGTTATTACTTTGGGGGTAAGTGAGTTCAAGAGCCGAACAGGGTGACTGTGTAGCGTTGTTGTCTACGTATATAAAATCACTTACCTTGATCGGCGTCGATCTTGATTTGCAAGTTATTGGCCTCTCAACAGTCAACAGTAATTATCTTGGAGTTGAGGTGTATATTAATAACTGACACAGACACTGATTTAGATGTACGAATATAATAACACTTCCAGACTCGCACAGAGAAATACTTGATATTTAATAATACGTGAGAAGGTTATTTTTGTTGTAATAAAATTTTAATAGGCTGCTAAATCCGTGTGCACACACTGGCGACTTGCTATCAAGAGTTTTGATAATCACTGCGCATGCAGTCGATCTCAAGATTTGTTGATCTTTTGAGGGACACTGTGTGACTGTCTTTTGAGGGACACTGTGTAACTGTCCTCTGAGGGACACTGTGTAACTGACCTGTAGTCATCTACATGTGTTTCCTATATATGATGTATAGCGATATCGTGCCTTGGACCGAGGCGGTGGCCTTCAAGGGTTGACCGACTGAAAGGGGCAACGGTATATCGTTACCCGGGGTTCTTATTGTTAGGATTGTATTCTCTGTGCACGTGATGAAAGAGATATTATTTATATTACTTTAAGAAATGTTACATTATTGAATGATGCACATCATTACAGGTGTATACACACACCGGTTATTACTAATGGTTTATGAACTTACGTCGACGATGTATTTAAGTATTTTATGGACGGGAGAAAAAATAATTAACTACACATTATACGTTTGTATTGTGCATTTTCGTTGATTTAATATAACACTTTATAATTACTATGTTTCCAATTTAAAACATATTTAAATGCCATAAGTCAAAAAAAAAAAATAATAATAATAATAAAAGCAGATTTTAATGAACCGAAACAAATACTTAACCAAGGAACACATTTTAAACTTGACGAGTTTTAGTGATGATAGTTCTTCATGCAACAAAACAAATAGCTATTCGAAATCATTTTTAGAGTAAAATTATTTGGGACTTATCTGATCTAACGTTTAATTGAGAGTATACAATATGGTTATTGTATGATTAATCCATATAATCGACTTGTTTTTCAATGTTTGATTAAAAATATTTTTTTGTAATTATAATCGTATTCATACAAATTATAATATATATTTTTTTTAAAACAAGATGAATTGCCAAAGTTTGTTCTTACTAGTTTTGTCTGAATTCAAAAATAATAAAAAAAATTTGTTTTAAATTTAAGTTTGTTTTAAATATTTAAGTGTATAAAAAGTACATTTAAGTTCTTAAAAATAAACCAAAAAAGTTCTATAAAATGGTAACGATTTAGTCTTCAGAATAAATCAATAAATTCGTAATAATTCGAATGTCAAGGATGTAAAATATGTAACATTCAATATCTATAATACTCCTGCATAATCATATTAATTAGTAATTACTAATGAATTTGAAAAGGACATTTAAATAGCTTTATATGCATATGTATATATATATATATATATATATATATATATATATATGGGAGAATATTGTTAAATGTTGAAGATGATTCAAGTTAATAGTTTCTAATCGTGTATGTAACCAAACAACTTCAAAAGACATAATTTAATAGCCTTTATTAGATAAATAAAACTAAGACTTTTTTTCAATGAACAACGAAAACTGGTTTGCTGTTTTAGTTCTTCAGCTCTTACAACTGTGGACACCTCTTTGATCATAATACCGACAGTTTTCCGCAATATAATAACTGTTAACCCGGAAATGCATACGGTTATGCGTGTGTACTGTGTATGTATATGTATGTGGGTTTTTTAAGGCATTTAATTGATTTATGTGATTCACAACGATACGGCATACTTTCTCCATAAATACTAGACGATTACTTCTTTTTTCCCTTCCTTTTGGTCGTCATTTCATCCTAAACGCCGTTTGTCCGCATTTTGAAATGGAACAATACTGGTGGAAAATGTGTTACGGCGAGACTATACGTTTGCGTTTTACTCGCAGTTAACCTCTTTTACCGAATAAGGTAATAAGATAATATTTAAGTATCGCGTTACATGACTTAAAAACAACCTATAGTTTATTACAGTTCCGGTATTCATGGCCCTATTTGTCTTTTATCTAAAAACCAATGAACTTATATACTGTAAAGAATATAAATATATAATATTATTATACCCAAACTAAACGATAAAAGTTCATTGTTTAGTAAGTATATTCTGACTGTTTTGAATTTATAAATGATTTAAGTGGTTCAGATTCCTAGAGAGGGAAGGTATTTAATATTATAACATAAATTTAATATATTAGTAACAGCATTTACATATTTTTAGTTAGAACTTGGGTCAATTAAAAAAAAAGAAATAATGAAAGAATATTAACTTCTGTCATATTTTTAAGAATTTTAAACATTTATTAGAGACAAAAATCACACTTGTAAAGTACCTAAACATAACTAATGGAAGTATTTTATTCCTTCCCGCCAATAATAAATATGCCACTGATGTCGATAATATTTTTCTACCCAAAGACTCGAGAACAATACAAATATGTATAATACAATGTTCGGCCGAGATCAATTTTTGTTGTTTGATGAGAAGAATACACAAGTATTTAACGGCTAGTGAAGTTCTTTTATGGGAAATATTTATACACTACCCATACATTTGACAATAATGTATTATTATTAGGATAATATTCGCTTCAGGCAACCCTATAAAATACAATATGAATTTATTAAAATATTGGCAGGATAGAGGTTGAATAACTTAAGTTATAATATATATTATCGTCTAAGTTATACATTTCTTAAGAAATTAAATTGTTTGACCTTCGACAATAATACATATCAACAATAAATAATAATTCATGCTTAAAAAATAACAAGAACTCTAGACTTATATTTTACAAGACTGAAGTATAAAGAAAAAAAAACATAATGATCACATTTTCCTTCAGGAAAACGTTATTATTAAATTAATTTCCATGTAATAAAGTTTAGTGTATAGACGTATAAATAAATAGCATAATGGAATTTATTTATACACATAAAATATAATTTATTAAACTAAAAAAATAAAATAAAAATAAATGTATACGTATTAAACCTCAAAAAGCAATACGTTACGACTGACAACTGGTCACACAAATATTAAATTTTAGAAACTTGTCTGCAAGACAATAATCTATTATTTTTTTTTTTATTATTGTTGCAAAAGAATAATCAATCAATACATTTGAAAAGTGGTACTAAGTAAAATTTGATTTATAATTAACGAAAATTTACATGTAATATTTCAAACTTCAAAAACACTTTATTAACTGTTACTAGATATTCATTTAATACTTCTCTTTAGTGTCGCATGTGTCTACTTTCTAGTTTGAAAAATGTGGTATATAATTTTTGAAACATTTTTAAATATTTCATCTTGTAATGAATATATCAGTATATAAATGTAAAACCAATATTTTCTTTTTAGTCAGCTACCATTGTTAAATTAAGAGTATTATTATCGATACATTTTACGTAATTTCAGCTTAATACATTATGTAAAACATTTATACTCGTCAAAATTATCATCGAAAAAATATCAATCGTTTTGTAATCATGATTCTTATTGTAGAAAAATATTAAACTATTATGACATATAAAAAATTACATAGAGGCAAGTACACCGTTTTATTATGAATAATAGCATACCGATGAAGGTTGAGGTGAAAGGCTTTTACATGCATTCAAAAATAATATTCAAGTGCATGAAGAAAGAACTTATAAATTATTTTATAATATATAACCTTGAAAGTTATACAGCTAGAATACGATGATATTGCAGTTATTTCTTTAGATTTATTTGTATAATATGTCTAATAAATTGCATAAGATAACTGATTTTACATAATTGTCACTAAATTATCAATCACATTTACATCTATAAAGGGAAATTCTACTACTTATTATACCTATAAGTTATTTAGTAATATATTTATAAGAATAAACGAATAACTCTAAAACAAGCGTGCATACTGCATAGTGCATAGTGATATAGACACTTAAAATAACTATTAATTACTACTAATTAATCACGACATAATACATTTTCTTTCAAGTAAAAATTAAAAAGAATTCCATAAAAATTATCCGAATTTATGTCTCTTTTCATAAGTATAAACGTATGTGATATATAATCCAAGTATTATTATATGTAATTATGACATGTATTATAGTACATCTATTTCAAATGTATTATGGTATTAATTAAAATGTAGTTAATTGTTAGGTTAATTGTTACACAAGATGGATAGTTAAATTTCATTGAAAGTATAAATCTTTTAATTTCTAAAATTGCTTCTAGAATGCTCAAATAAAATAATTATGGAACACGCACTCAAATATACCTACGTCATGTAACCAGTGGACAGTAGTGAAATTTATTTCAGCAACAAGTTATTAAAATATCCACCAACCTACACGGAGTTCTAAATGTGTCATCTTAAATACTAAAGACCACAGAAATAATTTTCACAGCTGTTATCAGCTATTGAATTTGAGCGACTTTAAATTAGAAGACTATAAAAAATTACATGAGAATCTGGACGCACCGTAGCTCCACATGAATAAAATTATTTTGAAAATCCGCAACTCCGCATGCACCGTAGCCCCGCATTCTAAAAATATTTTTAACACCGAAAGTCCGCATGGAATAAAATTGATTGAAATATCTAAGGAAATAAATAACCTAAGGATGCATGAATTAAAAAGAATGATCACTTAGAAAAAACATCGCAAAAACCGATGCAACATTTCCACCCAGTATTTGGGCCAAAAGAGAAGCAACACTGGAGAGAACTACAAACAACTGTGAGTCTTTTCATGCCAAATTTGGTAGTTTATTTACTTCAGTACATCCAAATATTTCAGTCTTCATTAAAAACTTATTAGCTATACAAACGGATTCTTATATACGAATGAATTTTGCTAATAATAATGAAAGTAAGATTATTATAAGTAAACAAAAATCAATATGGAATTTATAAATAAAAAATTAGAATTATATAACAATGGCCAAATTGATAGGTATAATTTTGTAAAAAGTTTAGCATCATTTAATAATATTTAGTTTTAATTTACATCATCATAATGACATATTATGTTTATTGTAAATTGTGTTAATTATTATTATTTTTCTTAGATAATGAGTTTTTAGTTTAAAAATAAATTTAATTTAATTGATATAAATGTTTTTTTTTTTAATAACATAAAATATTGTATTTAAACAATAAAAAAAATATATGCGGAGTTAGGGTGGTTAAAAAAAAGCCTTGTATGTGGAGTTTAGGTGGTGTATTATAAAATGGCCGCGATTCATCCGGAGTTACGATGCACCGGGGAATCTATCTCAGCTTCAAACTATATATTTTTAATTTATTTTGTCAGCCAGTATTTGCTTATGCTAAATTTTTACAGTATTCTAGGTACTAAAAATTAAAATAATATATTAAAATATATTTACTTTTGGAGCTCAAATTTGAAAATCTAAAACTTTATTTTACAGTTAAAAAAATATCAAAAAAGGACTTTTGTAGACCGCATTTTTAGAAAAGTTTTAGTATTTCAAAATTTTATTAATGTTTGGTTATTAATTTATTAAAATTTTTGAAAATTTTTGAAAATTTGAATTATTGTACGTTTTATCAAGATTAGATTCTATTTATGATAAAACTATGTGGCACAGAATATTATAGTTAAGTTTTTCACTAACTTAAAAAATAAGAAAATGAACGGATAAATCTTTATTAGATTTGTAACACCAACATTTTTCAGAAAATCCGTGTTACAAAATGGCTATTTTAAATTTCTTTTTTAACAGTAAACAAAATGAGAAATTTGAAAATTTAGGTTTCAAAAATAAAAAATAAATTTTTTACAATTATAATGTATAATATAATCTATCGAAAAACTTTTTATAAATAATGAATATATAGACCAAAGGTTATTGCTAGGGACCGGATTTATATGCAAACGCATATATGTAATGGAATGAGCTTTTTGAAATCTGATAAGCATAGTCCCCGATTTGGTTCATTCTTATAACACTAACTTTATTTTGTTTATTTTGCATATTTCAACGTTTTTACCTAAAAAATGCATATTGAATGCATACTTGTAGTTTTGTAGTGCATATTATTATTTATAGCACATATATTCGTTTTTTGTTGTAATTTCACGTTCACAGCCACATAATATTGATAAAATTACGACCAGTGGGAGATATGAAATCGAGTTGCCGAAGAAATAAGAAATCAATTCCCTCCAAATTCATGAACTCATTTCTGATGCCTAAAAAGTTTTTTTAAAAACTCCATTGTGTATGGTACTTTTTCAAAATATGGCACCTAATCTCGCATTTCCACCACAGCCTATATTAACGCATTGGGATACATGGCTAAACGCAGCTTTTTATTATTTTGACACTTACTAATTTTACATTTTTTAGTGCATATTTGAGTACATATTTAAAAATAAATGCATTTTTATAGCATATTTTGAAGATTTTTTGTGATTATAAATTCGATCCCTAGTTATTGCATTTGTCGAATCATCTTGAAATATATTAAATATTAAAAAAATTTATACTTAACAGATTTCAATATCAATATTGTTTACCTGTACTTTTCTCTGAATGTTATAGTTATAACACGTTCAAATTTTTACATCATAACATTTTCAACCATTATATATTTTATGGATGTATCTAATTAGATTTTATTTTGAATAAATATAGTTTAAATATTGAAAATTATATCATGCAGTTAATGTGGGAATTAATTTATAATGCAGTTAAATAAAATTATTGAAAATTTTTTTTCTTAAATAATAACGAGTTATAGATAAATTCCATTACTCCAGAAAATTATTACATTCACCTCTTATATAATAAAATACGTATATTTATATTTAAATTCCTTTTAATTTATTTAAACTATAACCTGGATCAATATAATGTTAAGGTAGTATGGAAAATTTAAGTAGGTATGCATACATGTAGCTACTAGCTATCACTTTATCAGTTAAATTGATTTAAACCGTTACTAAAACAGGAACAGGAAATTAACGACCCTCCAATTTAATGAACTTTAGTTATTTAGGTCATAATAATAAGTCATCTTGGCGCAATGAAAATAGTAACACTTTTTACTACTAAATTCAATAAATTGAGTATAATATAGTAGTTTTTATTTATTTAAAACTGTATAGGCTATATTTTGTTTAATGTTTCGTCTAAATAATTTAAGCAATCAATCGTTTGTAATCATACATTTATATATGAGAATATGTATTAATATAGTACAACTGTACAGGAGATATTAGTATTCAATTAACAATTAATAATTCGATTAACCAACAGGACACAGCTAAAAAACATTAAATGAAATATCTCGTCAATTATCTGAATTAAAGAACCTCGAAATATCTTGAAAACTTCCCAGATTCTAATGTACATGGACAGAAATTTTTGTCTATTTTTAACATTAAAATATATTTTTGAGAAGAAAAAAATATTGTATGTACTACTATAAAATATTATTTGAACACAATTTGTATAAATACGTATAATTTAAAGTTGTCGGAATAAAAATTGTATGACACACATTTAAATCAACAATAGTATAGATAAATGTAATTCAAAAATTAATTATATCATAGGGAAAGTATGTAATTTTCATACTGTTTAAATCGTGAGAATTGGTCTTGAATCCAAAGTCATGGGTTCACGTAAACCTATAGCTATAAGAAAAAGAAACGTGTTTTTCTCTTTTTGTTTCCTATATTCTTAAAATGTGAAGGCTATACTATCATTATTGTTAGTTTTATATTATTAAACTTATTTGGTCCTGTTTTATTTTTTAATAAATAGTATTTACTATTTATTACTATCATAATTAAGGTATATTTTTTTATATCTGAACATTATAATTATTTGAAGGTTGAAAGGTTAAAATATTATCATGAAAAATTATATATTGTTACTTATAGTAATTATTACTAGTTAGTGTTTAAAATTTTCAAATTATTTATGAAATAAAACTTAGCTTAGTACTCTAATACTATTTATGTATATTATATATAAATAATTAGATTGTATAAATAAATCAAACTAAATTTTAAACTAAAAACTTAAATCTTCAACAAATCATTGTATTTAGATTTATTAATACGTATTTTAATTTCACTCACATTTGTACTTTTTTAATTTTTTATGATTTTTCTTCTAATTTAGCAATTATTAAATTTTAGACAATAATGAAAGAGAAAGCTTACTATTAAATTTAAAATGTTTACTTATTATCTCTAAAAGAGATAGTCTTAATGATCCTGTTAATAATTCAATTCGCTCTGACCTGAATATTTGACCTAAGCTTTCACATTAGACTACTATAATGTAATAACTAATAAGTAATGTAATAAATATCTAATCATCAGTATAAATAATCATTCACGTTTATCAACGATTTATAACTATGTAGACTTACACTTAGTCCAATAAAATAGTAAGTAAAAAGTATCGAAATAATTTCAAATAAACAGCTATGATAGCATGAAAGCTATAATACAAAATAAGTACAATTATAGCTGTAAATTTCAAAGTTAATCAAGATTATACTTATACTTAACTATTATATAAACATACGTTAATAAATATAACGTAATATATTTAATGTCTTGTTATTTAATTCTGAATTTCAATATGTATCATTTAATAACTTGTTTTTAACAATACATCAACATACAATCACATAAATATATTATACCATTATTCATGAATCATTAATAATAGTTATCATCCATACTTTTTGTTTTTGGCATATAAAACAAATCCGTGATTATAAATTTAATTAATTTATATTGATTATATGCAATTTTACCATACTTTTTATCTAAGTACACCAGAATGCTTCACAGTATATTACAATTTTTATTCATGATAAAAAAATTTTCAAAAAAAGGCTTATTCATTTGTTTAAAATGAGTCCATTAATTCAATTGGTTTAAATTCTTATGATTATATTTATATGTATGTTAAAACCGATTGGTCTCAAAAATAGTATATTAAAATGATAATAATTAAAAAATAAACAAATAAAATTAGTGAAAAAATAAATTGTAGAAAAAAATCATAACACATAATAAGTACCTCACATCTTGATGACTGTCTTAAAATGCATATAAATTGTGCGAATACGAACCAAACGTGACATTATTTTTGCGAATGCTATTATATTTTATTGCCAATACCAGAGAAGAAGCAATCATAGAATCATTTTTCAAATGAATCTTTTTTTAAAATTTTTTTTTTAATGCTAAGTTCGTAATAAAAGAAAACATATTATTCATTGTTTTCCCAAACGGCCTAGTCATGGCTCATAGATCACAAATCACAATAATTACCGTATTGAAACAATCGCGAAACTAATCACGGCAAGTTTACCCGGGAAAGGACATCTAAACATTGAATATAATATATTTATGCATATATAACCCGTTGGCCGTGCTAGTATTACAGAGAAAGACAAATAGGAAGTAAGAAAACGACGGAGAGAGAAATGAAGACTGCATCTCCGACGCTGTGCATTCCCCTACCCCGATCACTTTTTCCTATGTACAACGAGACAACTATATTATATGCGCCTTTCTCCTCTTGTGCACTTTTATTTCATACATTTTTCGTGTAGTTCATTGCCGCCAGTACTTTGTAGAACGAAGTCAGTAGGTTGTGGCCCTGCTCCAGGTGCTCGTCATTCACATACACGCAGTCTCGTGCACACACTCTTCGGTGGACAACCGACACGCGAATTTATTTATTTCTTGACACTTCTCTCGTACATCAACTTATCCAGTATCCACCATACTAACTTGTCACTTAATTTTATCATTTGCCTTAAACCATCGGGATTGTATAATGTGCAATTGATTATCGTACGCGAACCAAACCGTATTCCAATTTTCGTATTGTTATCTGAGAATATAGCCTGAAAACAATGAAGAGTCTCGGATTTGCCGAGTATCTTGCCATTTGTTGGTGCATGTGCCAATGTTTAATATACCACGGTAAGCATTGTTTTTTCTGTTTATACTTATATTACGATTTTCTTGTTTACATTTGTAAACAAAGTTTGATGATTTTTCTAATAGTTAAGATAATAAATACTAAGAATTGTAACGAGTGAAATTGAATGCATACAATCGTTTTTGAGTGTTAATTTACGTCTTTATTCTAATATATTAACGCAATGATAACTTATATATACTCTATTTTAATTATATTAATAATTAAATTTTTATAAATGCATTCTATTGTCCTTTGAAATACGGATTTGTATAAACTATGTATTTTCTTAACGAAACTTTATAATTATAAATAGTATACTGAATGCTCGTTGAATATTATCCATATTAATTATCCAATTAAAAATAAATAATTTAATTTTAAGACTAATTTTTAAACAAACCATCATTTGAAATAACAATAAATTAAAATAATATTAACAATTAGTTTTAGATAATATTGTTTTGTTCATAAAACAAAATAATTTTTTCTGTATTTAAATACTCATTTATGATTTTACCCATATTATATTACAACTACTAATTATTCTAAAAATAATAAAAACTTGGAACAATAATATGTCAAAAAATCTCTTTTTTAAGTTGATTCATATAAATTATGCTTAAGTAAGTAATAGAAATTTCATTTTTTATTAAAACATAAAAATATAAGAAAATAAAAATGTATTTTTAAGTATTTCAATTTTTTAAATATAAAAATAATTCATTAAGAAAATCTGATCATAATCCTATTCAAGATATTAAAAATATACATGGTTAACAATATTATACTCTCGTTGCTCAAAACTATAGGCTATAATGCTAAATAATAGATTATAAGTACCTAATAAAACTTTTAAAAGTTATGTATCTACTGAAGGTAGTCCAGAAAAAAATCAAGTGTTAGTAGAGCTTTTTTTTTATAATTTTGAAAAAAAAAACTCAATTTTCCAGTTTAAACAGGTATTTTAGAATAGGAGTATAATCATTTCAGAAAGAATTTAAACAATTTTTATGCTAAGAACATCGTCTGTCTGTCAACTATGATTTATATTTAATAAATATTTTCTTTGTTCATTTCTGACAGGCTGTAAGGCGTAATATATATATATATATATATATTTACGCTCATCATAATTATGAAAAAAATGCTGTGTATAACATGTTAAAAACATTTTAAATTATTGAAAATATTCAATCAAAAAATAAAATTGTGTTCTAATGAAACAACTAAACCTTATAAATTTGTCACAATATGCAATATTAAATAGAATTTATAATTGTATTAGATAAGTTATATTATAAAACATAAGCCAAACAGGACTTCACAGTTAAAATACTGGTTGGACCGGCACGAATGCTAATGTATGTGAACACAATATATTATTATGATTACGTACCTGTAACCAAATGTTGAATTTATCTCAAAAGCGGCAAATGATAATAAATTAACTCCGAGTAACGAGAAAACCTATAAGTACGACTAAATTAATGTTAAACTAATTAAAATTCTAGTATAGTATTACTGTTAATAAAAATATAAATTCCTATAGTATAATACATTACATCACCATATTATTACACGACTCGTTTAATAGCGTTTTCGTAAATTATTAGTAGATATTGCGTACTGCTGTAAATAGGTACATTTGTTCGATGTTAGAGATTTGGAACCAAGTTTAGTGGTACACTGCAGCAGTAACAGGTTTCGAGTAATGACTTTGTGTGAAAATAAATTTCAAATCTTAAATATCCCATACGAAACCGTACAAATGCATTGGTCGTTGATATAATTATATCATATATTATATATACGACATAAATTTATACACAAGTTCTGAGATGTTTTTGTCCGATACGTTTTCACATATCCCGCAAAGTACATTATAAACGTGTCCTTACGTGTACGTAGGTATATACTTGTATATTATATATACACACAGTGTATAATATCTACACACAAGTACTTAGTAGGTACACCGAGTAGTAGTTGTAGATGCAATCAAACTTTTATCTCTCGTAGTTCTATAACAAGCGTCTGGACCCGATCAGATACATATCACGTACATATAGGCGGCACTCATTGAAATGGCAAAACGCATGAGGAGGGTCACATACTATAATACGTACGGACGTATACCTACGGATATAATGTTGTACGTTATAATGGGCGAAAGGTCGATGTCAGTGCCACACGCGGCTATTGAAGCATTACGACGCGCACGCACCACTTGTATACCTCTCTATACGCGTAACAAGTTCGTGTTATATAAATCGACGACGGGCGGCCCGAAGGGGAATTGATATACATACGTGTGGGTACGCGGCGGTGCGTCAGCGGCGCGGGTGGCTGGAGGAGAAAAAGCTTCACGAGGCTGCCGGCACCAAATGGAATGCATCGATGTACGGCTAATGAGGAACTGGTTTACGCGTATTATTATTGTCTTAGCGCTCCCGCGTGCTCACATGTGGGATGAAACGCGGACAAAAGTAAATAAATCTAAATTATTAATTAACGCGATATGCACATCGAACGGAAATTTGCGTGCGCCTCGCATTAACGGGTGTACGAACTTTTAGCCGTTATAATAATGGTACTGTAACGTCATCCGACCAAAGATGTACACGCCTAACGAACCTAACCGATGCGACAGGCTTAATGGAATGGAATAATATAGTTGAATGAAGTATGTAAATTATTTCACATATTATATCCATCAATTACTATACATGCTACGTTTAGCGAATCAATTCATGTGAATGCCAAAACTTGAATTACAGATAAGCTGTGAAGAATGTATTTTTTCAATTTTAGACAAATCAAAAAAATTCAAACAAATAAATAAGCATCATATACTATGTATATGAAATACATACAATGCATTGTACAAGTGTATAACAATTAGAATAGAGCACAACAACTTTCAAAAAATTAAAATAACTACATATGAGAAAACAATAAATATTGATTTTCCGATTAACGCGTTGTCTCTACGACAATACGAACCGTTTATTTATTTATTATTACAAATAATGCATGTAACACCTATTTACAAATGGAAAATAGAGTTCTGGGTAGGCAGCTATTATTATAACTATCGAATAGATCTACAGGAGTGAAGAATCTCGGGTGAAAAAGCCACTCATTAGTGAGATAATGACGATAATGTTTCTAAATAAATATGTATTATTATGGCGAACGGTATTGCACAACAAGAGACGTACCAACGGTGTCGTGTTTGAGCGTTCAGTCATCGATCGGTAATCAAATACGAACGTTTGTGGGTGCACGTGTGCACCACGACAATACTATTGAAAAAATCTCAAGGAATCCAATCACTAAACACAAAATATACGGTTGTCGAAACTGCAAAACCGCATCGCGTATTTGAGTATTAGTGTGCGGTTAAGTACACTCGCATAACATCACATAATATGCGTACACACAATAATATCGCTAGTACCGAAGAAATAATCTCGATGAACCGATTTATTTTTTATTTTCATATTCTTTTCCGCCGATCACACATCCAATTTTCCACGACACGCTACACCGATTATAATGCACGTTACGGCGCGCGGCGGTGGCAGCGGCGGCGATGGTTGCCGATAACCCCGCGCGTATACAGAAAAACTGGTTCTCGACCTTGTCATTATAATACTCGCGGCCGAACGGATGTAGATTTTACATACATACATTGCATATACGTGTAACTATATAAGAAATGAACTGTGTACACGTGTGTACACTATATACATGTATCTATCGACGTGACCGACGATCACGACGCGTCTGCAGCCGTCACCGCAGACTCGAGATCGTTTTTTCTCTCCTCTTTATCGGTATCGGAATTTGAGTTCTGGTCGACCGCGTGCGCACGGGGTGTGATTCGAAACGTGTCTCGCGCGCCGGCGAAATCGGTGGCGCGAATAGGCGCCGGTGACCTCTGCAATAACAGTTGTAGCGCACGGTCGCTCGGACGCAACGTTTTCAGTGTATAACATATAATTAAATCGCGTTATTGGGAAACGATAAAAACCAATACGTGCGTATTATATTATATACATTATATATATATATATACCGACCCGCCGTTAAGAAGATGAAAACTTGAGACGAAGTTATGTGCTCATTTCTAACGGTCAATATAATATAATGAAATAAACATATAATATTGTACAAAGTGCCTCAAAAATATTTGACGACTGCAGTAACTTTTATAATTTTCAATATATATATGAACATTTTTAATTATTTACATTGTTCTGCACTCTACAACAATGAAGTATTCAATTTTTTTAATTTTAAGAACCAACATTTTAAGATTTACATTTTAGATACTGAACGAACTGATAAAATCTATTGATTTTACAATGATGTGTGTTTTTTTTTTTTTTTTGTGTCTGACGACAACTTTTTTTGCAATAAAAATGCTTCGATTTGTTTAAACAGCAACTTTTCTGAAAGGAAAGTGAATGTAGATGGTAGAGTCAAAAATTCAACTTTAATAATACTTATTGAAAAAATCGAAAAAAACGATAAAAAAAATTACGAAAAAACAAGAAATTTTACGCATAATCACGTTTTTACAAACTACATTTTTTTGAAATGCTCTAACTCAAAAACAAAAAACCACAACAACTTCAAATTTTCACCAAATCTTTACATTGGTGTTCTCTATACATGGTTAAGTTTTCAAAGTATTTTGACATATTTTGACTTATTTATAGACAATTTAAATTTTCGATTTTTGTAAATTTTTTTTTTTAAAACATCTATAAAATTGAATTGGCTGACCGAAAACTCTTGAAAATTTAATACAAGGTTTATAATAAGCTTAGCTTATCATCACTAGAAAATATCGGTGATCGTTTTACTCAATTTTTTTTTATAAGCCCATAAAGCACAAATTTGTATAAAATGTGTCAAAATCACGATAATTTGCAAGTTATTTTGTAGATAAAAATTCGTAAAATTTTTTCTGTTTATACTTCAAGTTCAAAATTTTAACAATAGTTTGTCCATAAGCTAATGTTCAAAAATATATAAAAAAATTTCTACCGAACCAAAAGGAAAAAATTTTATGACCGTTTGAAATTTAAATTTTTAGGAAATTGCATAAAATAGCGATTTATGGTCAAACGATTTTAAATATTTGTTATAATTCAAAAAGTATAAGTGGCAAAAACTTGAAACTTTTACCAATTGTTAAGATAGGCATTTCCTTTATGTCATATTTTTTCAAAATATTATATTGATTTTTAAGCCACTTATAGGTATTTAAAAAATTCGAATTTTTTATATTTTTTTTTTATAATCGATGATAAAAAAAAATTGACTAATACAAAATACTTGAAAATTTAATAGAATATTCCACATAAGTAGTTTTTATTGTCATTCAAAAATTATCAAAATCCATAGGCACAATTTTTTTTTATAAGCGTTTGAACAGCGAATATTGACATAAAATGACATGTAAAATATAATATAATGTATAAAATTCTAGACTCACAAATCATATCGGTTTTTTTAAAATGCTCTAACTCAAAAACGAAAAACCGCAACAACTTGAAATTTTCACCAAATCTTTATATTGGCTTTCTCTATACATGGTTAAGTTTTCAAAGTATTTTGACATATTTTTACTTATTTATAGACACTTTAAATTTTCGATTTTAGTAAGTTTTTTTTTTTTTAAATATCTATAAAATGTTTTTGGCTGTCCAAAATCTCTTGAAAATGATTTGAAGGATTAAATATAAGTAATACTAATTGTAACTAAAAAATATCGGAGATGGTTTCACTCAGATTTTTTTTATAAGCCCATAAATTTCAAATTTGTATAAAATATGTTAAAATTGCGATAATTTGCAAGTTATTTTGTAGTTGAAAATTCATAAAATTTTTTCTGTTTATACTTAAGATTCAAAATTTTAACACTAGATTGTCCATAAGCTTACCTTCAAAAATATATAAAAAAAATTCTACCAGACTAAAGAGAAAAAATTTTATGACTGTTTTAAATTTAAATTTTTACGAAATTGCATTATAATTCAATTTAAATATAAAATACTATATTATTATATACACATTTTAGACAAACATATTAACTCCGTTCATAATCGTTATTCGTATACAATGATATCTATCATTGCATTCAAATTTAACAAATCCATTGTAATAATGACATATCCTATAAACGAGGTACATTCCACCCTCAACTGTACAGCAATGCGAGGCCCACTCGTTTTTTACTACGGGTTTAGAAAAAAAACAAAATAGCCATTCTGTAAACCTTATTTTTATCATTAATATAAAATGTCTGATTAGAGTTATGTCAATTGTCATTTATATTTATTATGATTTTTCAAGCTTTTGGAAAATAAGAATTTAATTATATGTCGAATCAAGAATATAAATCCTAATACTTAATATAAGGTAGTCTATAAAGAATGGTGATATTATGTATCAAAGCGATTAAGTAAATGTCATAGTGGTAGACAACACTGACAGTATATTTTATGTTACACATTTTATAATAAAAGTTTTTAGTCGTTCCTTTGTCTTACCATTAATGCTTCCATTTAAACCATGCTATCTTGAGCCTATATTTGTCAATGGATTAAAAAGTATCCTAATTTGGAATTAAAATAATGATGTATGGATGTTGGTATTCCTAAATTTTAAATAAAACTTTTCCCTACTTTAAATTTTAGTGCCATTGTGATAGTTGACATTTTATAATAATAATAAGAAGAAAATGGCATTAAAATGGGTGCCCTAAGGGCAAAGAGAGACTATACCTAAGTTGAATTTTTCGATCAGCGTGTTTATAATATATATATACTCAAGCGATGTTCTTTTTTTCCTCAGCATCCCTTATATAATTAACGATTACCGAAAATATCCAATCGTTGACTACTAAATGTTTAATGGTGAATATGTAGATGTAAGTACTTATGCAAATGCTGTGCAGGACGAATGGGGACTGAGGAGCAGTGTGAAATTAATCGGTCGGTTCAGTGAACTTTCGACGGCCGGTGGTGCAAAAGTCGTCACCACTGCAGCTGCTGGTCATCGCGCAGCTTCTACGACAACCGTTGAAAAATGGTCTCAGGAGCGGGGACGAACCGTAATACGTGCGGAATGAAATACACGAGTATTGCATTTTATGTAGGATAATTTATTTTATTAGCGCTCTCGGGGACCGACCGCCGACCGACTATATATTATAATTTAAATACACAGGTATATACACCGTTATCGAACAGGTATACTAGTAACTCGAACCGTATACCACGCATATACAAATTATATTATAGTACACCGTAAACGTCGTCGTCGTGCAGCAAAGTCAAAGGCGTAGGTACACACATATGCCCACTACTCACTAGATGCGACACATAGCCATCTGCCCGCATAGAATGCCTCTCGCTGCACTTGTGCACTTATGAGTTTCCACATAGATGCATGCTATTGGAATAGGATACACGAAGAATGCGCAATTCACCGGAAGGAGCTTTATACAGCGACAACGATTAAAATCATGAGAAATCGCTGTTCAACGCGATATCAATTCATATTTGAACGAATTTGCATCGACTCGACTGCATATTGTTTCTCGGTCGACAAACATATCTGCATTTTATGCACAAATGAGAATATCATAATATTAGAACATATGTTTCATTATATGCTCTCGTATATATATATATATATATATATATATATATATATATATATATATATAAATGTGTACACACGATGAATACAGTTTATGTATTTTTAAAGTTTTCGTCCTGACCCAAAACATAGTGCAGATGAATATCCATACATTTTTTTCGTTCTGAGTTCGGTATTTAATATCAAGCCGTATGGAAATCTATAGTGTCTTCTCTCATAACGGTTTCTGGCTCCGGAAAAAACCCCCGCGCGCATTTAATAGATCTTATACTGTACTATATCCGCATCGGGGTCGTGTTCGAGACATCACGAGTGGTGAACTTGGTATTTCCCTGCCACATTATCTGCAGTGCACGATTCAGATCAGTGTTTAATGTATTCCTTAGCAACTGAAATAATATTGTAACACGTGAATTAAACAGGAACAACTTATTGTTAAAAAAAAAAAATTACAATTAATAATGCTAAAAAACGTATAAGAAAAGATAGTGACTGCAATTGTTTCTTGGTTCAATAGTTTCACTGTAGTAAAAAGTAATTATAAAAAATTATTTTTAATTTTGAACTCTAAACAAAAATGTCTAAAAACTCGGACTTTGTACATCACTGAAATTCCGAGTAAAAATTATTTCGTGAGGTCTATTCACCCAAGTGTACAACGTAATAAGAAATAATATGCTCAAGATATGATCAGTTATTTGTTCGCTTTAAAAATTATATTTCCTGCGAATCCGTTGGCCATTCCGACAGTCTGCATTTGCCGATAAATTATACACCACAGTTCAAACACTTCAAACCCTAAATTTGGTCGGAAATATTGTATGGGAGATCCGTTTCAAGAATATTTTGTTGATTAAATCCGAACGCTAGTTTTGATTCTATATATATTATTAATCATTATGTATACTTCTTCTGTGAATATTTGATAATGCGAGTTTTGGAATTTTAAATATAATACGATGCTCATAGTTTTATTATTTATTTAACATATTTTATTATTTCATTTTATACCCGTTTTCAATCTAATTGCAATTAAGTAGAAACCAAACGCCGTATAAAAAATCTAAACAATAATTTATGGCTTCAGAATTAATTAAAAACCTAATATCAATTTGCAATAGTCTTGTTTGAATTACACTCTAAAACACATGGAGTGCATTTTATTAATTTGAATATCTACTTAACATATTTTAACGTATTATATTGTGCGTCTATATTGTATATATATATATATATATATATATACAAATATTTGAATATTTTTGTATAAAATAAAATTCAATTACGGAAATTGACGTACTTGAATGTCTCAAAGCACCTATTATTCTTAATCTATCCAAATTTAACAATCTGTGTTTCTACTTTGTACTATAAGTTTCTGATAATTTCATTATTGAATTTTTAATTTTGAAAATAAAATAACTATATAGTTATTATTATTTATTTATTTATTTCGTATGGCGCACTAACAAACACATATCATATATTTAGTCATAATCACAATAAACACAATTCGTGATTACGTTATTATTATACACGAGTATGTGTTACTTCATATTATTTAAATTTCAAGTTATTTTAAAACAGTAAATTAATAGATAAATTCATAAATTATTACTGTGAGATAAATTTCAAAAGTCTATACTTAGGTACATATTATCAAATATGAAATGTCTAATGACTATCTACGACGTAGATTCTACATTAATCTACGTAACATAAAACTAGTAGGTATTATGATGGCAGAGATCAAAGAAAATAATAATTCTGTCAGACAAAAGGATCTAATATTACATAAAAAAATACGCGAAGATTCAAGACCAACCGTTTAACTTGTTCTTTGAATTACACTAGTCGTTAGAGACCATTATTATTAGTAGACGCACAATGGAAGCTATGTCGGCATTTTATAAAAATGAATAATATTGCATCCCACATTTTTTCATCATTTGTTTCTTAGAACAATACTATTATTTTGCACGACACTAGCAGCTTATAGCTTATAAGTTATAAGTCTATTATTATTATGAAACTACTCGTCATAAACAACAATTATTTCTAAAATCATGGGCATTCACAGTTTATGTATTAAATTAATTGAATAATACATTACTCTGAAACGTCTAAAGTCTAAATCATAAAAAATAATAATTTGAAGAATAAAAATACAAATTGTTTTATTGTAAATGTGAATAACTGATTTATATTTTCAATAATTATTGTCGGTATATTATATCTATATGTAACTACCCACCCATCGTTAAAAAATAACCATTCTAAGTGTATCCTACTGAAATATACATTATACTGAATTTCAGGGTTCCAGGACAAAATATCTCCGGAAAAATATCTCTGGACAAAATATCTCCAGTAAAAATATCTCCGGTAAAAATATCTCTGGAAAAAATATGGATCAGAAAGAAGTATCTAAATAAAATATCTATATTATTTTATCTTATAACATTAAGTACGAATGAGTATAAATCTGATTATAATATTGAAATGGTATACATTTAAAAAAAATTAAAAGATTCGACTATCCTAACATATTAGTTTTATTACTCGATGTACCGTGTAATTTGGTGATAAATAACAATATACAATCACCAATTTATTGTACTTGTGTAATATGTGTTAAGAAAATTATTTAAACATCTACCTATTACAATTATGAATAATAATATCCTCTTTAGATAATTCTGAAGAAATATTATGAAATATTATTACTGAAATATTCTTTGCTTCTTTATACACTTTCAGAATCTTAAGCAATGTTAAAACATGTCTTACAAATTAAAGTGTAAATTTATAGATATTTTGTTTAGATACTTCTTTCTAATACATTTTTCACGAGAGATATTTTTCTGGAGATATTTTTACCGGAGATATTTTATACCGGAGATTTTATTTCGGAGATATTTTGTCCAGAGATATTTTTCCGGAGATATTTTGACCGATCACCGAATTTCAGTATTTTTAGTATTGTAAATTACACGATAATATATAAATAAAAATACATTATATTTTATTTAAGTGAACTAATTCGATTTCTTAAAATTATATTAGTACTCAACTATTTTTCAATAAATGATTGTGTAGGTATTATAGAATCAATATAGGATATAGATACGTATACTAAATTATCCTATTACCATGTATACTTTTACGTTTTTATGTAAAAATGATTTATCACAATTTCATTGTATTATGTATGTACCATGTAGGTATATGTTATTCGCTCATCAAATAGACAAACGTAGTTATATTTGTGTTTTTACCACTAAATATATTTTTCATCATATAAGAATATATAAGACTAGTTCAAATTTTATATAATATTGGTAGGTAGCTACAGCCTACAACCTACAGTATACAATATAATGGATTTACATATTTGATCATTCGTATATTCTACATAAGCATCTGGTGACCAAAAAAATATAAGAATATCTTATGCAATGTTTAAAAACTGAAAATACAATAAAAGTTGTCTTGTTACGTGTCAAATATAATTCACGGTCATCGACCGATCGTCAACCTCGAAAAACATAATCGTGAAAAAACCTTAAATACCACTGCAGGTATCACTAAACATAAAACAATAGAAAACATAATATATATATATATATATATATATATTGTAATCTAACATAAAAATTATGAACATCGGAATATATTAGGTATATGCTTATAAGACTATGTAAAACTAAAAAAATTTTAATAAGTTACCGTAGAAAAAACTTAGTAATGATTTAATTTTAATTATATTAATGTTCACAGAGTTTATCTAAACATTCTAAAACGAATTAATTGATTAAAGTACAAAAATATAACCTTACTTAGGCCTGCAACTGTGCATATTGACATATTGTAACGTAGTATGCACACATCATAGTATAAGCTATAACTTAACACTTGTTAAATTATTTCAACAAAGTTGATTTTAATTTTTTTATTCCATTAGTAACGGTGAAATAAAAGAATCGCCATCAAAACGGGGGGCACCCAACTGGTTTAGGAAACGAGTCTCCTCAACACGAATATTACAAACAATTTTGCGACAGGATGTAACTTACTATTTTGCTCTTTTACTCAAATATATATTATAAATATAAATAATATATAATATATATTATACACATTTACTGATACAGCTATAACTTAATGTCATCCGTATTTCACTGTAGGTGCATGTCTATAGTTATAATTTAATGCGAAGACCAAATGCTTATGCGTAGCTTGCAAACGTGCTGTACCATTATACAACACCGGTATATACGCTTCAAAACAATAACCACATAACATATAAATATAAATTATCATCTTATAAAAATATGTAATTAATTTGATTAATTAGGGATAACACTAAAAAACCTATGAAAGTACATCTCTTTGATTATATAGTATATACTTATATATAGCTTTAATATACTCAGATTTCAATTGTATGACACTATCATAAAATATTTTATAGCAATATATAATAATATTTGTTAAGATCCGGCATGAACAATAGCAGAGATGTCGCAGGAATTATTGTTGTTGATTGTGGTTTTATTGGTGAAATATGAAAACCACAATCAATCAGTCATTCAATTCAACATATTACATACACATACATACACACACACACACACACATATATATATATATATATATATATATAGAGAGAGAGAGAGATATAGCATTACAAATTATAATATAAACTTTGTGACGTTAAAAAGATAACCGCTTCGCATAAATGTGTTGGTTATTATTAGTCGCAGCACGGCCTATTAAGCGGAGTAAGTGATTTCAAAGTATGCCAATTTTTCATTTACTTTCAAAACTATAAAAAAAAAATCTAGAACAATAGTGAAACGATGTAAGTAATTTAAATTATTTTAGAATTTTAAACGCGAGTTGGCACGATTTCTTTAATATTTATATCTTTAGCCTCTAATACACCTGCGATGTTTATAAACGAATGCGTTCTAAATTATTTTACACGCATAGGTACGTCATAATATTATTATAATACATTCATACCTATTGGGAGTTGAATTAGTAGCAGATAACACTACAACAGCTATTTTCATATTTTCATTAATGTTAACCGTAAATATTACATGATATATACCCATACTTGCAAAAAATTTCTATTATACTAATAATATACTGTATATCATATTATACTGCCATTTTCACTGTAGAAGTCAATTTTTACCATCAATCGGTTAGCGACCAAACTACGAAATATTTTATTGTATCTACAATATATACTAGGTAATGTGTTTTCGTAAATTGGTTTTATTTTTACGAGCTACTAAGTTATTTCCGGGATAAAAATATACTATACGACATTTCACGATATACGTATAAACGTTAATTTTAACGTGTACCTCGTAATTACCGACGTTCGCGGAATAACCGTCTAAAAAATAATTTAAAAAACTGGTAAACGATAAGACTTATTTGAATAAATATACACATACAAACGCAAATAAATGTGTGTGTGTAGTTTTTACGTTCTGGTCAGTAGGTCAGCCACAACAACTAGAGCCGTCATGCGATGGTCACATTTCTACTTCTATTGTGTTCGTAAGTGTATATGTATGTGTGTGTGTGTGTGTGTGTGTGTGTGTGTGTGTGTGTGTACCTAACAAAGAACGAGGCTAGTGACCCTCCAGACCTGACTGGCCAGGCGGTAATAGAAAGTAAAGTAACGCGTGCGGGTGCGTGTTCTGCCACCACGCCATTATTAATATAATATGGGTGAACGAGGTGCGATGTGACGATGACCGTAGCCGTTGTGGTTCTATAAAACAAGGGGTGAATGTCAGTAAACTTAAGTATTGTAAGTATTGAGTGTCAGTATTTCAAGGCGACGATGAAAGTGTCTTTTCACCATAGCCTTTTTTTTTTAATGTGACTATATCATGTTGTAATGTTATATATTATGTGTTTTAAATTTTATTTATACATATTTATCTCATCAATATGTGGTCAATAATTATTAAAAAAGATTAAAAATTAAATTAATATATATTTATATGTATTTATAAATTATCTATATTATTATCTATGCAACATGCGAGTCTTACTTACTTGTGTAGATAATAGTTCATAAAATCATATCATTCCGCGAAATTTTTAACGGGGTACGCGTATAATTTGTATTACTGCCTACTTCGAATCGTTTAAGGTATAATATTACAACTGTTATTATTTACTTAAAAAATACAGACATTTTTTATTTTATATTTTTTAATATTTATTAAAAAAATATACAATATATAATAGTAGTTAGGTATACTAAGCATATGAACGTACGAAATATATATTTATGAATTACATAAAGACAAAAGGAGATAAGTTACCCAGCAGTAACACTTAGATACGATAGACTTAATAATTAGACTATATTATATACAACATAAGTTTCTTTAACAGTTTAATGTAACTGGGCCAAATTGTAAAACCAGCCTTCAATATAGATTCCCATGAATGTTCACTGAGTTTAGTGCAAGAATAAGTAGATTCAGGTGGTTTGCAAGGTGCGTGACAGCAGAAATGCTTATATGATGTGGCCAGTTCGGCGATAGTCTGTTTACTAATATCTGAGTGTTTAGTGTATGATTCATTAAATAGAAGGGTGGGTTAGTAATTAAATGGGGTTATATTGACAAGAACATTTGCATTTTATAAATGATAAATTTTTGTGCCTCTCTCCATAATTATACACCATAGACCCAAAAAGGCTAAGCAGCAATTTATTTTTCCGGTTGAGTTTGAAGTGTTTGTCTAGAAATGGATATAGGAATTTTCGTCTTAAGTTTAAGAGAAGACATTTTTGTTTAATATGCTCGATTAAGCGTTCGTTAGAGATCAAATTTATGTACTTGATACAGTGGTTGCCGCTTATAGTGTTCACTGGTTATAAGAATCAGCTACTTAAATTGATCAAAAATGCCAGGAACTGAACTACTGTAGTCTGTAGTAGTAACCGCTGCAATAATTTGATTTGAAAATAAAGGGGGAACAATGCCTCACCTATTAGAAAAAGTTATATGCGAAGATTTCTCATTATTTATTGAAATTTTCTATTTGAAATATAAATCTTCTTTGTCATTAAGGTAAATTTGCAATTGTTGGCTGTCATTAGAAGTAAAAATTATTGAGGTGAAAGAAGATAGTGTTGTATAAAATTGGTGACTAAATAGCTCCTTAGGATATACCGGCCACGGGCCAGGATGAGTACAAGGTTTGAGAACTTACATTCTACTTTAGTTATATGGTGGAAATTTTTTAGATATGATTTGAAAAATAAAAAGTATGGAGGGGGAGAAGTTCTTTTAATTTAAACAGAAGTCCAGTTTATCAGACTCTGGCAAAGACTTAAGTGAAGTCTTGCAGAACTACTGAACAGCAAAGTTTATTTTCAAGAGAGTAAGCAATGGCGTCGGTTAGACTTAGTGAATAGTGAAGTAAATTATTATGGAAGCCGAATTGAGTATGAGATATTATGTTTTTATCGCTAATGAACTTCAATATGCGTTTAATAGTTAATTTTTCACATAGTTAAAAAAAAAAAAAAGGTAGGGAGACTTATTGGGTTATACGAGGATGAAATGTTCAGGGGTTTGCCAGATTTCAGGAATAAGATAACTACGTTAACTTTCAATTGGAGAGATAAATATGAAGGTTTTAGTATAGGATTAAGAATATGGGTTAGATAATAAGATTAGAAAATATTTGATGCAGTATTAGATTTCACTTGGTGGAAACCGTTTGAGATCGTGAAAAGTGATAGAGCAAAAGATAAAAATACAGATGTAGAAAATATTGAATAAAACTAGACTTGGACAGCTGAATGAGTTATCACATTGTTAATCAACACAGCGAGTGTGAGGGTGTATGCATTAATAATTTTCTCGGCGTACAAATAAAAACAAAAATATTTTTTTGTAAATATTTGTTATTTTTAATCCCACGCGTATCATTATTCGACGATGTGGGAATTTCTTTATCAATACAAGCTAACGTAAAAGTCGAAGTGAATATCACCTTGGGTCAAAACAAAATTCTAAATCCGAATATTATATAGCATATTTTTGTACAAAAACTGAGATTAAGAGAATTAAAACGTTATAATGTAGGTTTTTCTCGGGTGTCAGCGTATCTTTCAACCAATAATAAACAGACTTAAAGAAAAAAAAACCTTTATATAGATTCTATAGAACATAATATGTATATAGATATACGTGAGTCATTTATGTATATACATCTATATACATACATATATAACTTTTTTCTCTTTCATAGGAATTCCATAAATTTCAAATGAAAAAATTTTAAGTTATCACCTATTTAAATAATATAAATGTATGATTATTTTAAATAAAATATGGTGATATACTTACATGTATTATACAAAACAACAATTTATACATAAAAAAAGAAAATCTGTTTAAAAAAAGGTGTAAGTTTCCTTCAGATATACAGTATTATCGTCGTATTACTGTATGTATTTCGATGGAAAAAACTAAGAAAATTGAATTAAGTATAACAAACCGGAATATTAAGAACATGATTATTGATCATTTTATATTCAAACCACTCACCATAACGTTGTTATTTAATTTTTAATGAAGAATAAATTGTTTTGAATTACAATTTCACTATTATCCTACAAGACTCAGGAATAGTTTAGAAATCTAATGAAAATATTTCACTAGTTCTATAGTTATTTATACCTAGTGAACAAATTATCAAAGTAGAATATTTAACTTGAAAAAACACTCAAATAAACTCAAAACCCGTGCATTTCTTTATATTTCAAAAAGCTCTAAAAGTTGAATAGTACAAGACTGTATTACAATATATTTTAATTTTTTTCATGACGGATATTATATTATATCATTCTATAATACGCGGCATGCATAGTGGTGTGTGATGTGTCATTGTATCATACGAATATTGTGTTTAAAAATTGCAATGTTAAAATGTAGTATACCTCCTTTTTACAGACAATGACACGTAAGTACTAACTCAACTAAGGTACCTATGGTGTACCTATTATTTAATTTCTCGTTTGTAATTCAACGCACGTGTACACCTACTCAATAACATAAACAAACCCGGGTTTCATTCAAGTGAAATGTATTTGTACGTTTGTTAGTTAATAAAACATCGGGAAAAAATTGAATATGATACACTATATATTTTATTACATAGTTATAGAGAATGGATCTGCCCGAAAACGATTATTCATGGATACTAGCTCGGAATAAGCATACGCGTACAATGTAAACGAATCACGCGCGGCGACAAGAGTAGATACTCCTATTCTTATTTGTATGCTAATGACTCTTACCTAAGTACATGTACAAATCACGGCACAAAAAACATGTATAAATGAGTTTTCTGAATTCCAAGTGTATTATGCAGTCTGTACAAAGTACGTCATGTAGTATTATTCTTATACATTTAGCTTATATAGGAGATCTATATAATATGCCGTTTCGAATTCTATAAAAGGTTTTAAAGTTGGTTTTACATACGAGGCTCCGATTCGTTTTGGAAAAACACAAAGTACGCACGTGCTCGTTGAATGGATTTGTTAATTTGTTTACTATAATATCAAATTTACGTCGATTTACGTTTTCTATATAAATATATGTACTATACGTCATGTCGAATGTATCATACATAAAAGCTACAAGTAGTAAGTACCTAGATCTTAGGGGCTAGGTGGATCCCCGTACACACACTATTGACTTATCTCATCCTGTGATCCCCAGACCAGTGTAACTTTTCAGTTAGAAAGTTGCGGATGGTACGCGAAAGAATAATTTACATTGTTTGAAAAACGTGTACTGCTGTCAGGTTTGCTCCAACAGGCCATCGAATTAGTTCAGAACTGATTTAGAACCATTTGTGAGCAATGAAATAACCGTATTTTAAAATTTGAACCAAGCTGAACTAGTTCGATACAGTTATGTAATAAATACCTAAAGGTTAGGAATGTTAGGATCCATAATACTTGGATATTACGTATCGATAATTAATACACCTACGTACCTACGTGTTGCCGGTCAGGGCTCTAGGCTCCTGCGTCGGTAGACATACATATACCCCCAAAAACTTGCTTCTGACTTAAAAAATAATAATAATAATGCCTATTAATTGTGTTGAAAAATACAAATTGAACAAATTTTTTTTTTTTTTTTAAAAATGTATAATAATAAAAGACACAACCGGTTTTTCGTAAAAATTTCACCATTACAATTTTATAATATACCTAGTACCTACTAACCATGTACCGATATTTTATTGTTTTTTTATTTTATTATACTTCCTTTCGGCTACGTATTACTAGTAAACAAACACTCTAAACGAAATGCATAAATGAGCAGTTTTCTTTGGAGCTACCAAGCACAGAGCTCACAAACTTATAGGCGAAACGTATTACCGAGTTTATGAAAAGATTGTGAACCGCTGCAGCTACAGAATACAACGTACATATACTGTATACCGGTATTATTATAATGACGCGTATTAACAGCATAAATTGCGGTGACGGCGACGGCGTTGTTACATGTGTACGGTCGTCGTTGAAAGAACACGCAAATCGCACCGTGAAAAGACAACGGGCAGCGGCGGCGGCGAGATGTGCATGCTGTAACCGCGCGATCGTGATCGATCTAAAACCACGGTCTTCGCGTACCAGTACAATATAATATAATACTTACAGTACGGAAACCCATATTATTGTTACAATATCTTATGGGCGACCGACATGTCGGCGGCACCCTATCTACGTGTACTGTACACGGACGGCGGCGGCGACGTGCCGTAAGCGGAGGATTAATTGACGTGACGGGGCATTTTCGCGAATAACGCGCGCGCGTAGCAACAGAAGACCACGCTAAATCCGCCCGCCGAGCAAGAAGCGTGACACAAACGGACGCTGACGGATGAAAATCCTAATCCATTAACCTTAAACACGACGACGCTGTACTGATATTAATACATATTATATTATACACCGAGTACCGACATACATGACGTGTCTCATGCTTGTGTTGTATATGTATATACAACACACACGTATATATATACGTCGAACACACGTACCTATACATAATAATAATATATACCTATGCGAGACGAAAACAAAAATATTCACTGGCGATAAAATTGAAAGGAATCATAAATTATTAATCGTATCCCGCCCGCACCGCTCCGTATATATATGTACCTTCCCGCCACAATTAAACCGCTCTTTATATATCGTTTGCGCAAAGCAGATGGCCCTATATCGTCTATTTCAACCGAGTTAAGCGATGAAATGAAAAAATTCGAGTTTCTGCTCGATACTTCATATTTTATATCGTCCAAATAAATATTGTTGCCATAAAACTTGATTTGATGGCTTTATGAGTTATGCCAATGATGATAGCTACACACCGTTATTTCGGCGAGTGTACGCGGTGTACTTGCTACATCACTGGGATCTTACAAAATGTATCGTGTATACTCTGAACTCAGAAATTTCCGTCTACACGTTTCCGGTGCCCGGTCGCTCAACTTCGCAATTGATCGCCATGAGTTATGAGTCATAATACTTTTAACCAATGTACGATGTCGATTATATAGGTATATTTGTAAATTGTAGTATAATATAATAGGGTATGGATTTCGTATAGTTATTAGTTATATTTGGGTGGGTCGCGAGAGCGGTGTGAAAGCGTTAATTTGTAATAACAATTTTTGTATACTTCTATATATATATATATATATATATATATATATGTATTATGTATGTATGTATATGTAGATGGGTACTTATATAACGTGCAAAAAAGTGTGTCGCGTTCGTAGAAAATAAAACGTCTTGCAGTTCGTGTGTGGTTTAGTGTAACGCACGTCTTCTTATATGAAGCGAATATACAACGATGTTTGATCATCGTAATTATATATTATTGCAGGCATATCTGGAGCTAGGGATTCCGCGTGCCCCAGGATATGTCCACAGGGGAGTTCTGAGGAACCGGTGTGCGGTTCAGACGGCGTAATCTATCCGAACGAGTGCGAGCTGAAAAAGAAGACTTGCGGCAAAGGTGAAAAACAGCAGTTGCATTATTATAACTATTAATTATTATTATTATTATTATTGTTATCGTCACGATGAAAATTGTCTACCACTTAAAAATAAATTATACTCACTGACCGCTCTGGTTTATACTGCGCATGTGCACTGCAGGCATAACCGTAGCGGATAGCTCCACGCAGTGTCTGAGGGCCTACGGATCCAATTGCGAACACCGGTGTGGCAAAGAACAGGATGCGGTGTGTGGCACCGACGGCCGGACGTACCTAAACAGATGCATGATGCAAGTGGAAATATGTAGGTCAGTATATTATGGCCGATAGGTTTTTGAGTAAAAACAATAAAATATAATAGCAACAACGACGATATGCGTGTATACCTATACTTGTACGATAAATATACTTCACGAACTGCTGATGACGGTCTGGAAACGAATCCAAAAATTATAATAGAAAACATTGTACTACTAGACTAACTTAACCTAATGTATACGAAATGGTCGCTATGCACATTGATCTGTGGTTCTTCGAGTCGAAATGTATACATACCATCGACTTCAGCGTGAATGTCTGACTATATACGTAGTGCTCTAAATTGCGGAGGCATGTAGGAGAACTGAATAGCCCAACTGTTTTTCAAAAATTTATATCGTATCTCTATTAATGGGGTGTAAAAAATTCAGTTTTCGCTAATTTTTAAACTCATATGGCCCCCTTTAGTTTATTTTTTTCAATTGGAACACTGTATATCATAAATAGAGATACCAACCCTTAATGGCACCGAAGTCATTTTAAAGTTATAAGGTGAATATCTGATCTCGATACATATCTGTTTCTCCAAAATATTCGTAGTTATACTAGTAAAATGGACAAAAATATGACTACTAAGGAGAACCACCATCAAAACTCGTAAGAAAACTGCCCTAAACAAACATGAGATTATTCAGCGTCCCTGCGTTCTCCCACCGTATACACTATACGTCATACGTCTTATTTCATTCGTACGTCTCTTGTACTCAGGGTCGGCACGTCGATGTCACACTTGGGACCGTGCAGCAACATATCGGCCCACCGGGAAAACTGTCCGGTGAACTGCGACCAAGCACCCATGGACGGGCCTGTTTGCGGATCCGACGGCAATGTCTACAGGAACACTTGCCAAATGAAATTGTTCACTTGCGGGTAAGTTCTAACACAGGCAGGTCAAACTCAAAGTATCAAGTGGGCCAAATATATTGAGTAGTTTAATACGCGAGCCGCACATAAACAATTAACGAAAAAAAAATTTGTATTTTTCAATTTTATTCTTTAAAAACACAACCGGTACAAATAAACTCAAAAATATATACATAGATGTATTTTTTTTTTTTTTGTCCAATAATATTTTTAGCCATGGGCCACAAAAAAATAAGCCGCGTGTTTAACATGCCTATTCTAACGCAGTAACGCTTCTGCACACTCGGTATAAAAATATGCATACGTACGTCACCACTGTGTTGCGCGTAACTATTGTCTGCGGACGAGTCTCACTTGGCTTTTCCTATTAAAATCACTAGCAGACTTGCCAATAAAATACACATATTATAGGCAGTGTAGTCATTCAATCTAACGCTGGTTGCAATAAATGTCTTCGCGTTGTGCGCTTACGAAACAATCCGTCGTCTGCAAACAGCCCTGTTGGTTTTACTCCGTTAACGTAAACACTTAAACGATCTCATAGCCCACCACCACTTTGGAATAGTCTATACTCTATAGTATATAACAGGGGTCGGCAATCTTTTTACCTACGCAGGCCATAATTTGTTTCAGTTTTTTATGAAGGGCCGCATACAAAATCAAAATATTAAAAAATATAATTTTAACATTTAATATTAATATATTTACATATAGCAACAATCATATTATGAGTTTAACATTGCTGTTGTCATTAACTAATTTTTAATTAAATACATTAGTAGAGAAAATTTAAAAGTTTAAAAATAATTATTAAAATTGAAATTTTAAACACCAGAAATATATTGGAGGGCCGCAGCAAAAAGTTCCGATGGCCGCGGGTTGCCAGTGCCTGGTCTATAACGTTAGTCGAGAATTTTTTTTTTTTACTTAAGGCACTTTTAGCTCAGAATCCTAATCGAATAAATACAACGAATCTCTTATTCGTTAATATCATTGATTTATATTTATATTTACATTTGTTGTTCTAAAATTTAAATAGGTAATACTATAGGTAATTCTGTATATTCTTATACTTGAAATAATATTGGTCGTATCAATTGTTAAGGCGTTTTGTATAGGCAAATTAAATTACATATTTTTTAAGAAACGTAAAAATATAACCAATCATGTTTAGTAGATCCGTAACGGTGTAACACAAACAAACATAAAAAACATAGACATATCAAATTTTAACATGAACTTTTTGCGATGACCATTGGAAAATACATTTAACATATCATAAAAATAAATTGGTACATTAGGTTACAAGTCACCCAGATATTTTAATCAAATAAAATCATATACTAGGTACTCAAGTCCTGAATCAATTAGTTTTCCAAACTATTGTATAACGTATAGAAATTAGCAACAAATAGAATTGCAGCACAACATATGGTTAACCACACCTATAATTTCAGTGATCTAAATTCTGAACAGGAAAAGAAAATATTCAAAAATCTAAATTGTGGACGGTACATTTTACAAATAAACTATTTGATATTTGATACTAGCACACAGTAAAAGTTCTCGACTCGATTTAAGTAAAAATTATAAATCACTATAGTAAGTATGTGAACATTTTTTTCTGAAAAATTGCGTTACATTTGTGGTTATTTAAACCCTCTTATAAATAAATATAATATATCCTATACATTTGAAAGAGTACATTATAGTTCCACCAATGAAATCAAAAGCCATCTCTATCAAACCTATATAATTGTTTTATGAGAAAAAAGAACCAAAACTACTATAACACTATAAATAATAATTTGAGTAGTATTTATCTTGCGGTTTTGTTTTTCAACAGACAAGGAGTGGTCAGGACGTCCAAGAAACACTGTCAGACGACCAGGCACTGTCGGGAGTCATGTTGGCGAGTGTCGAAGCCCACGTGTGGCTCTGACGGTATCATCTACAGCAACGCGTGTCGCATGAAGTCGAAGAACTGCGGCAAGCATGTGTTTGAAGTACCCATGGCGTTCTGTTTGAGCCAAGAACGTAACCGGGTGGGTTCGACCAACGCGTGTCCTGTAAATTGCGACAAGGAAAAGGACAGGTTAACGTGCGGCTCCGACGGCAACGTGTACCGGAGCGAGTGCGAAATGAAAATGCTGAACTGCGGGTAAATACATAGTGATATAGTTAGTTACCATTTAAACAATATCCTATTCCACAACTGACAATAGAACTTCATCAGGGTACATATATATACCTCTTTTACACAGCTTTCATCGGGTCTTAACTATATGGCCCTCTTTTTATTCGATTGAAAAAAATTCTTGAAAAAATTAATTATTTTTAAAATTATTGAATATTTATTGAACAATAATTATGTAACAGAATGTACATTTTTTTATTCATACAAATAATTATAAGTACATAATAACATAATTTCTGAATTGCAAAACTATAAAAGTTCACGTTTAGTCGACTATAGCCCTCAAAATTAATAATGCACACTGTACTGCAGGCGGTCTGTATTTCTTAAAATCATTCGTATACAACCTCTAAAACATCGCGTTTGCGCGTTGTTAGAACGGCATATTATCAGCATATTATTTAACGCAAACAACGTTTATTTTTCCAGGCAACAAACAAAGAAGAAGGTGACCAAGGTGGACTTGGAGAAGTGCAGGTCTAGGATCAACAAGTGCAACAAAGGGCATTGCGCCGACGAAACGGACCCAATCTGCGGAAACGACGCGCAGACGTACAAGAACCAATGCCAACTGGACCAGGCCACTTGCTTGTGCGTATAAACGATATTTTACACGTATAATATAGTTATTATCTATTATTAGATGTGCGTACGCTCAATAATATGATGGATATTGCGGTGGTGGCAGCATGATTTAAAAAAACGACCACAGAAATCATTAAGACAAACACACGCGATCATATCATCGTCATAATCACTGGTTCCATGCGAGTATCCCGCGGGACTACATATACGCGTGCGGTTTTTTCTCGATTGAATTCCGGGTACAATATGTATGAAAAACAAATCCAAATTGTAACACACACATCACATGCCGCCGCCATGCGAGCACTACACCAGAACCCCGTTTAATATGGTGTAGGTACAAAATAACGATCGCGACGCCCCTTCGATACACGATATAATATATATGCATAAAACACACGTCGGGTAAGCGAAAAATTACAATAATTAATGTTTAAATTACACACGCGTCAATAATACATGCCTACCCACAGTTACCACCTGAATAGGTAGCGGCCACCACAGATTATATACAATCATTTTTATAACGCGATATACGTATATGTACTCACTGAACCCTCGTTCTCCTCAGCCAAGTTTGCTGAAATAATTGCACCATATATAATGTTTAAATGACCTGCAACCGTCCGGTTCGCTTTGCTCGAGAAAATATTATATTATCTTTGACATGTTCGCACTACAGCCATTCGTCGGCCTTACATATTTTTATCGAAACCGTATTAAATCTTCGCTTCATCTTTGAATCTATATGTACACGTTTCCTCATCGTACGAAAAATTATATTTTACATTTTTAACGGTGTTTTGTATGGTAATATTAGTTATGATCAATTATACCCAGTATTCGTATAAGTCTACGTCATATGCCTATATAATTCGGTTAACTTTCATATCGAGTATAGACTTATACGTCGTGACGAAAAATATCGTATAGCCCGTATAGGTATTTCGGCAGTACCGATTAATTTTCAAGGGGATAAAAATTATAATACACAAAGTCATATGTTATAGAATCTGATTTTAAATTCAAAATTATCAACTGTATTTGATTTTCACAGTAATTTAATTCAGTATTGTCATCGGATAAGTGCGTACTGTTACGAATAGATTCACCGGAGTTATTTTTTATTTGTCGATCTAATTAGATTTAGTAAAAACTTGAACACACTGAGATTAGAGATGTATAAATTTATTACACTATTACAATATTATTATATTAATATACAGCATGTCCCAAAAATCCCGTATCACCCTTAATATCTCCATGGAAAATCAATATATTTACACGCGGTTTTTATTACAATACTAAGTATGGAAATTCTGATTCAACGGTATAAAATTTTATTTTATTTTTTAAAAAATTCAAAAATTTTCAAAAATTTTTTTTATGCATTTAAGAATTTTAAATTTTTAAGATAGCTATATCATTGAACATATTTTCCAAAACAGTTCAAAAAAAATATATTAAAATTGAATAAAAGTTGACCACGTTAGAGCAAATTATGTTTTTGAATAATTGTAACATAAAAATCAATTGTTTCACATTTCAATAATAAAATATCTATTTCAGCATGACAATACTTTTACATGGTACCTAATTAAAGTTTT